>NESQ01000630.1:0-27580 GCA_003070745.1 Tuber borchii
TGGTTTGGATTTTCTTTGCTTTTCTTGTGGCTTTGTTGTACTCCTTTTCGGAGCGCGGTGAGGAGGGGGGTCCACCATGGTTTGGACATGGACGATGGTCGCGATGTGGGGGCAGCCGTTCTAAGCGTTGAGGTTAGGCAGGACAGAGAGGCCGAGAACCAGGCGTCAAACTGCTGGGGGGAGGGGTGTGGGGGGGGAGGGGGGACGCGAAAGGTCTTGAGGGTAGGTTCCAGGGCTGTCCAGTCCAGGAGATCCCATTTGGCCTGGGGGGAGGGGCGTGACTTAGGGGAGCTGAGAGGGAGATGGAGATGGGGACGTGGTCCGACCCGGTGGAGGGTAGAGCTGAGGTGTTCCAATTGTGTACGAAAGGAAACATTGCGGGGTTCGCAAAGGCTAGGTCTATGACGCTGGGTCTGTGGGGGCCAGAGAGGGGGTATCGAGTGTACTCTCCTGGGGTGTTGATGCAGGTAAAGCTAAAGTCATCGGCTCTGTCGAAATAGGGGTCGGCGATGGAGGCTTCTTGGGAGGAGGGGAGGCGGAGGGGGTCGGTGCGGGGGCTGTGAATGTTGAAATCTCCTACTACTAGGTAGGGGATGTCCAGGGCAACGAAAATCTGGTCTGGTCTGACTGTGTGTGGTTGTGGGTACCTGGAGCGTGAATAAATATTTGCCAGGCGGAAGTGAGGAAAGCTGGTGCCGAAGCAGCCTGAAGGGGTGTAGATATCGATGTGCATGTAGTCATCCACGTCCGGCGTGAACACTGGAAGTACGGGGTTGGTTTTTAAAAATTCAAAAGAAATATAGCAGGCCACCTTAGGGAGGGGCGAGGGGGGGGCGAAAGACTTGTACCCTTTAAAGGTGGGTAAGAAGTCCTTGGAGGACGGAGGGTCTTGTAGAAAGACCAGTTGTGGAGGGTGGCGCATTGAAAATGACGAAAACAATGAAAGGAACACATCCCAGCTTCCCAGGCTGTTGTGTTGAATGAGTGTGATTTTGGGCGAGGGGGCCGGCCCCTCGGTTCTGCTAGGGGGTTGGACGTTATCATGGCGGGGACGACCCCGACGGTTGACTGGAGTTACGGGGGCGCGGGGGGGCCTGAGGGAGCAGGACCCGTCGCGCCTGTAGGTGGCACATAGACGGCGGTTACGGGGCGGGGGGTGGCAGGGCCAGGGTCGGAGGCTGGGTGGGTCTGGGGAGCAGTGGGTGCTGGTACGCCATCTTCTTCCACATCCATGGACTCTTGACTGTCCGAGGATGCGGCGGAGCCGACAGACTCCGGGGGGGGCACGGGGCGGGCGGGGGGGATAGGGCCGGACTTGAATTCCTTAGCGTAGGCGGGGTGGTCGTCGCTGCAGTTGGCGCAGTGGGGAGGCGAGGTCGGGCAGCAATCAGCCACTGGTCTTTCGTTACCCCCTTTGGGGCATGTGGGGTTCTGGCTCCTGTGAGCGGCCTTGGTATAGTGAAGCGCACAGATGGGGCAGGATGGATGTTTTTGCTTGCATCGCGCGGCGGCGTGGCCGAAGCGGCAACAGTTGGAGCATTGTGTGTACCGGTTGGCGGAGATTGCCTTCTCCACTTTCCGGCGTTCTGAGTAGAGGAAGATAGATGGTGTGAGAGTTGGAACGTCGTCGGGGTCAACGGAGACGACCACCGAAAGCGCTTCTTTGGCGGTTTGAGTAGCTCGGTCAGGGTTAAGGTACCTGGCCGACTGGATTTGGACCGCTTTCGCGAAACCAATAGATGCTTTGAGATGGGGGTAGAGCTGCTCGTCTTCTTCGGGCATTTCATCGGTGGGGATGCTGTGTATGACCAGCTGTACAGCGGTCGGGGCGAGGCAGAAGGGGAGCCAGGGGTTGTCGCCTGTTGGGAAAGCCTGGTTGAGGCGCCTTGTGAGGACGTCAAAGTAGGGGGCATAGGAAGAAGCGGGCGTGTGCGGGTCAGTGCAGGTGAGCGAGACTGCTCCTCGGTCGTTGACTTTTGCGAAAAAGCCCTTTCGGAGGAGGCAGTTTGAGTCGGTGAGGGCATTGGCAACGATGTCGGGAGGGAACGGGCGATACGTCTCGAAAGGGCGTGAGGGGCGTGGGAGGAGCGTGGGGCAAAGAAGCGTCTAGAAGCGAAGGGGAGGGGAGGGGCAGAAGTTTTTAAGGTTCTGTCCTCATTGCTCGCAACCTCTGTAGCCTTCGTTTGCTTAGGTTTCTTTTTTCCGCTGTTTCCTCCGGAGCCGGCCGCCTGGGCGTACGATGGTTGGTTTTTGGGTTTGTAGTCCGGGTGCAGGGTGGCGTCTGTGAAAGCAGACAGGTCGTATTCTCCGGCGCGGAATTGTTCCGCCTCCCAGGAGTGGGGGAAAGCCTTGGCGTAAAGCTCGGGGTTGCCGAACATTTTTCCGAGTCTTGTATCATAGTATGGGCAGTGAATTGCGGGATTTACTGGTGCGAGGAGGGGGGGCGGGGGGGGGGGATTGAGGGATTTTTGCTGGGTGGTGGGGCCTTGTGGGGCGGCTCGGTTGGGGGGTGAGGGGGCTGGGTGGTTTTAGCCGGGGCCGGGGGGCGAGGGGGCAGTGCTGGTGTGGGGGCCGAGACCCTATGTGACAGGTCACGAAGGGCTGAGGTGATAGGGGTGAGGTCTTCTGGGGTTACCGAAGCGTTTGTGATATGGGAGGAGAGGTCGTGGATCTGTGAGCGGAGTTCGCCGTTCTCGTTTCTGAGGTCGTCGACTTGTTTGGTGATGGCTTCGAGTTGGGTAGTGATTGCTACTATGCCGGAGACTGTCGAGCAAAGGATAGAGAGGATGGATCCTTCACCAGGGGTGATGGATGGAGGCTGGAGTCAGAGAGGTCGGGGACCAGGTTGGGGGGGAGGCGCAGTTCATCCCTCGTCTGCCGAAAGATGTCTGCGAGGAAGGCTAGGGGGGATGTGGGCCTGGGGACTGGGGAGGGGGAGGGGGGACCTGGAGGTTGCGGGGTGTGGAGGATCGTGAGATGGCGGCTGCTAGCTCTTGATTGCCTGGGGGGATGGGGGTTATTTCCGACATAGGACGGATAGGGGCGGGGGGGTGGTGGTGTGTGTCCCGGAAGCAAAACGGGTTTGTAGAAGAGTTTAGAAATGTAGGGGGGGGAAAGTAGAGGGCGAGAAACTTGTCTCAACCAAGAGGCCATACGGGCTCTCTTTTATAACCGTTCTTCCCGCAACTCATGACTCATCCTTCGCATCACGCGCCCCTATGACTCATAAGTAGGTCATAGTGTGAAATCCATCAGCTGACTCTTATGAGTCACTGCGCCATATCCAATCAACCAATCAAAACATCATAAACATATCATGTGCGCAACTTGCGCCGCATGCATAAAACCCATGACTCGTAACTACAAGTCATGTGCGAAAAGTCATAATCATATGACCACAATTGTGAGTCATGTCAAAACAATAAACCAATCATAACAAAGGAATGACACGCTATCGCGTAGTCATGTGAAATACTAAAACCTATGACTCATAAGTATGAGTCATGTGAAAACCTCTCCTGCTAGTCACCGTTTGTGACATTAGCTCCCTCTCCCCCTAGCATCGGTCCCACGATGCTCAAAGCCCTAGATCCGTCACCCAACTTCCCAAACATCTTGCTTCCCTTCGCATTCTCCAAATGAGATCTTCGGAGTCTCTCCATCTCTTGCGTACAACTTCGAGGGTGAGGTTCCGAACCTCTAGGGCTCATTGTTGTTCTGAAATTTTGGTTTGTTGACCTTTGATCAACGCCCTCTGGTCCTTGAGTCGTTCTTGGAGATAGTCTCTTGCGTTTAACAGTTCTCCAATCTGCCTCTGTAATGCTTCCGGGTCCGGAACCGTAGCTGTATCTGATTTTTTGCCCCCCTCTTCAGCCAACCGTGTCCTCACGGTTTCTCTCGCTTTCCTTGATTTCTCATCCCTTTTGGTCAGGGGTTCCTTCCTGCCTTCTGACCTCGAGTAGTATCCGGCTTTGATTTTCTCATTTTTATGAGACCGGCAGTCGTTCCGAAAACATTGTTCCTAATGTATCTTCTTGTGTTCCTTGCTCGAGGCTCGTCCCTTCCGTTTTGGTTCTTGTAGGTACCACCCTTGTCCTTGTTTCTCGCTAAGGTGCACGAAGCACCCATCGTCATAACATGCCGTCCACGATAGTCCATTATGTTTTGCCGTTTTAATGGCTTTCGTTTGTCTTTTGTCCAGTTCTTGTTCCCTTTGCATGTTGTAGCCCGGGCTAGTAGGCGGAAATGGCCCTTGGCTGGATTCGTCGTCCCCCCAGCCTTGGTCTGGCCTGATTTTGACCTTGAGTTCTACCCAGTCCTGGCTTACATGGGTATTGTTGGTGGAAGTGGTGGACTGCATGTTGTGCGTTGTTGAAGTTTTCCGAGGAGTCCCAGATTTTGTCATGTTCTGATGAGTAACCTTTCCACTTGGCTCGATATTGGAGCTTTCCGTAGTGGAGTCGAGAGTCAATAATCTCGTCGAGTTCGTATTCTTGTTCGCCTTCGATTTCGATAGGTGGAGGAGGTTCTTGAATTTTAGAGGGAAATCGGTTGTCTTAGTATGGTTCGAGGAGTGAGATGTGGAATGTATTGTGTATTGCCATTGATGGCGGTAAGTCCAACTTATAAGCGCTCGTTCCAATTTTTGCCAAGATTTTAAATGGTCCGATTTTCTCATAGTCGAGTTTCTTTGATGGTCTTGTGGTCTTGATATTTCGTGGTAGTAGCCACAACATATCTCCTGATTGTAGGTTCGGATCGGGTTTTCGGTGTTGATCGTAATATTCTTTTTGTCGTAATTGTGCTGCCACCATTTCGCTTCGTAATGACTCATGTAGTTGAGTCATTTCTTCTGGTTTCTTCTAATTTCATTGGATCAGATGTCCTATGATCTCGTATTTGGAGTTGATCCCGTAGTTGGTGAAGAATGGTGTGTTCTTAATTGTTTCCTGATATCCGTTGTTGTATGCGAACTCTGCCAACGGCAGATATCCACACCAATCGTCTTGTTGGTAGTTAATGTATGCCCGTAAGTATAGTTCTAATATCGCGTTGGTCCTTTCTGTTTGTCCGTCCGTTTGAGGGTGGAATGCTGTGCTCAATCTTTGTTCGATTCCGAGTTCTTCTGTCGTCTTTTTCCATAGGTCTGATGTGAATAACGTTCCTCTGTCGGTGATGATATCTCGTGGTATCCCGTGTAACCTGACTATCTCTTTCATAAACAGGTTTGCGAACTGCCGTGCATCCAGATACTTCTTGCATGGAACAAAATGACTGATTTTGGTCAGGGGATCAATGACCACTAGTATCGTATCATATCCTTCTGATTTTGGAAGGTCCGTGATAAAGTCCTTTGCGATCGATTTCCAGGGTTTGTCTGGTGCTTCGTTTGACTGGAGGAGGCCATATGGTGCATCTCGTACCACCTTGGTCCTTTGACATGTGTCGCAATTTTTGACATATCTTTTGATGGTTTCTCTTATCTTTGGCCAATAGTATCGTCTTCTGATAAGCTCGGTAGTTTTCGCTGTCCCTCCATGTCCTGCTTATGGTTGGTCGTGATATTTGGAGATAAGAGTCGTCCTTATTTCTTCATCCGCGGGACCCATATCCTTCCTTGGTACCATAGGTATCCATCTTTCCATTGGAATAGCCCTAGCGCTATTCCTTTCAGTTCCTTTCAGTTCCTTTCAGTTCCTTTCAGTTCCTTTCAGTTCCTTTCAGTTCCTTTCAGTTCCTTTCAGTTCCTTTTCTCCTGTCTCCAAAGCTCGTGTGATTCTTTGGATTCCTTCGTCTGTTTTTGATGCTTCTCGTATTGTTCCTTCGTCTCTATCGTGGAACTCCAATAGTACCATTTCTTCGATTGTTGCTTCTTCCCAGAACTGTTCCTTTGGTAACAATATTCCTTCTTGTTTCGACAATTGTTTTTCCTTGAGGGTTTGTATGTCCCCCGTTCTTCTTGTGAGGGCGTCAGGTTTTCCCTCTTCTCGTCCTGGCCGATATATAATCCTGAAGTTATATTGGCTCAGCTTCCGTACCCATCGTCTTTGTCTGTCCATTAGGGCCTTGGTGGTCATGAATGTTGTGAGATTTTTGTGGTCAGTGAAGACCTGAATGCGATATCGGCTGCCTTGAGTATATCTCCTCCATTCTTCGAATGCTTGTACCACGGCTAATAATTCCTTGTCGTATACGTCGTTGTTGAGCTGAGCGTCTCTCATTCCTTTTGATCGATAGGCCACTGGTCTCCATTTCCCGTCTTCGCATTGTTGTGATATTATGCCTGAGCATACATATTTCGACGCGTCTGTTTCGATTTTGATAGGTCGTCTCGGATCAAAGTGTACTAATACCGGGGTTGTGGTGAGTGCCTTTCGGAGTTCATTGAGAGATTGTTGTTCTTCGGCTTCCCATTTCCATTTGCCCTCGTATTTTTTTTGCGTTCGTTCGTATAGCGGTTTTGCTATTCTGCTAAACCCTTGTATGAATCTTCGGTTAAAGTTGCAAAACCCTAAAAAGCGTTGAATTTCAGTTTTTGTCTTTGATGGTTGCCATTCCCATATTGCTTGAGTTTTGACCTTGTCAACTTTGACTCATTCCTGGCTAACCACGAATCCTAGGTATTCCATTTCCTTTTAATGGAATTCGCATTTCGAAGGTTTGACCTTCATTCCTGATGGTCTGAGAGCTTCCAGTATGTTTTTGACGTCTCTTTGGCGTTGCTTTAGGTTATCCGAGTATATGAGGATGTCATCCACATATACTATACAACACATATCGATGTATCGTAGGAGTACTCTGTTGATCCATTTCTGGAATGTGGCTGGCGCGTTGCATAATCCGAATGGTACCACCAGATATTCGTAAGTTCCCAACTTGCTGCTGAAAGTTGTCTTCTGTTCGTCTCCTTCTCATATTCTGATGTTGTGGTAGGCATCCTTGATGTCCAGTTTTGTGAAGTATTTGGTATTGCTCAACCGATCCAATGCTTCGCCTATCAATGGTAATGGATATCGGTCTTTCTTTGTGACTTCGTTGAGCCCTCGATTGTCCACGCATAGTCGTAGGCTTCTATCCTTTTTCTTGACGAACATGATTGGTGATGCTCTTTCAGTCTTCACCTCTCTTATCCATCTTCTCGCTTCGTTTTGTTTGATGTATTTGTGTAGTTCTTGGATCTCATCATAGCTGAGTGGATATATCTTTTTGTCGGGTACCTCTTCTCCTGGTTCCAGGTCGATGCCTAGGTCAATTCCTTTCCGATGTGGTGGTAATGTTGTCTTTTCTCCTTTCTCGAACACATCGAGGTATTCATGATACTCTCTTGGTATTGTTTCTTGAAGGTTATATCTTTCTTCCTCCTTCTTCTTTTGTCTTTCCTTGATTGCCAGTTCGGTACTGATATTGATCGTTTCCAAATAGATCTCGTCTTGGACCGGGTCCCATCTTAGGATCCCGTTGTTTCTCCTCTTCGGTAAAAGCTTCCAGATGCTCTTGCTGATATCTCGCTGATGTTAATCGGTCCTTTGATTTGTTTTGAACCGTCTGTGCTTCCGAATCCTTTCGCTCCTCGATCTGTTCTTTTCAGTTCCTGAACTTCCTGTAGTTCTTTCGTATTGGCTTTTTCGATAATCAATTGTGCGATTCGATCTCCTTGTTCTACTTTGAACTGGTCGGTACCTTGGTTGACCAGGATCACCTTGATTTCCCCGGTATAGTCCGCACCTATTACCCCCGCATTAGTTGTGAGTCTGTGTTTGACTGCTAATCCACTTGGTGGGGCGATGCGCTCATAGGTATTTGGAGGTAGTCCGATGGCTATTCCAGTTCCACCATTTTCTGTTCTCCTGCAAGTATACAGACTTGCTCGTTGTCATACAGGTCATGTCCTGCTGCCTCCTTCGATCCTTTCGTAGGCATCCTAGCCTGAGGAGATAATTTCTGAACTTGGACTCGTTCGTCCTTTTCAGCTTGTACTTCTGAGTACTTCGTGATAAGGTTCTCTTCTAGGGCTTCTGTACTCTGGTAGTACGTACGCAACGGGCGAACTGTTGAGACACCATGTCGTACATCGTTCGCTGTTAAACGTGATCTTTTTCTGATCCCAATCAATCCTGGGATTGTGCGTTCGTAACCATGGCATTCCTAGGATGACTTCATGATTTTGGAGATTTGCCACTTGCAAGGTTGCCAATTCCCTATGGCTGTTGATGTCTATAGGTACTTTCACCAAATGGGTAACTGGACCCATAGCGCTTGGCTTTCCATCCGCCAGGTAAATCTCTCTCCTTTTCTTGGCCTTTGTTTTCGTAATTCCGTGTTTCGTACATATTCCTTCGTCGATAAAGTCTTCAATGGCTCCTGAATCAATCATCGCGTTTATCGTAACTAATTCCTTTTTTCCGTATCGTTGTATCTTGATGATGATATGATCGTTTTCTCGTTCGAGAAATTCCCTGTAGTTGAGTGCTGTGTAGTAGTTTTCCATGATGATAGGTTTTCGTTCTGGTCTGTCCCTAGTACCATCTGTTACTGGGGACTTTTGTCGTTTCCCGATTGTTCAGAGTCTTCCTTGACCTCAATTTCCTTAATGCTGGGCTTTGCTGCCCAGGGTCCCACCCTTCTTCTGAATTCTCCTTGTTTGAGTGTCGTGGCGTAGTTTCTTCCATCTCTTGGTCGGTCGCAGTTTGGTACCTGGTGTCCTGCCCCTGCGCATTTGAGGCATAGTTTTTCCCTTATTCTTCTTTTGAATTCTTCAGGGTGTAGTCTTGGTTTCCTTCTTGTCGCGTCCAAATCCATTGGATCTCCTTCCGCAACGTTTGTTGGTTTGAAGGTTCCGCTCAGATTTCCTGGTACACTTGTCGTCCTTTTTGTGGTTCCCTTCCTTTGCATGCGTTTGACCGTGGCCAACTTGGTTTCTTTCTTTATTGCCCATTTGGCTAATGTCTCTGTGCTGACGAAATCTCCACTATCTGTTCCCCATGCTTCTTGGAGTGCCGTGTTCATGCCTGTAAGTAGGCATTCTCCTGTGGTATGATCGTCCAGGTCTGCCTCTGTGGCTGCGAGTCGGAATTCATTCCAATATTCCGTCATGGTTCTGTTTCCTTGTTGTAGTTTTTGTATTGTGAGCCTCGCTTCTCCCATGGCGTCGATAGCTCCGAATTGATTCCTAACTTCCTCTGCAAATGGTTCCCATGTTTCCCATTCATGAGAGAGTCGTCCTTCAGCATATGGTGTTATCCATGCTCCTGCATCTCCTCTCAAGAGGCTTGCGGCGTATAGTATTCTGTCAGTATGATGGCCTTCCGTCCATCCCACAGCCGTGAAATAGACTTTAAGTTGTGCTAGCCATCCTCGTAGTTTGGTTCGTTCTCCCGTGAATGTTTCCGGTTCTTTGATCTTCGGTCTTCGATTGCCTCCGGTTAGGTTTGTTATGATTTGCTGAAGTTGATCTGTATTGAGTTCCGGTACTTGTATACCTGCATTTCCTGGGTTTGTCATTTCTCCTTCCGCCATATTTGCTGCTCCTGTTCCTAGCGACATCGTGTTCCGTCGAGTTCCGGTTGGTAGTGTAGTTCTTTCTGACCCGGCCGGCGATACTGGTTCCGGTGTGTCTGGGCTAGTTGCCCTTGATTCTCCAAGTGTCTGATCTAGTGCTTCTCCTAGTGCAGTAGTATCGAATGCTGCTACTTCGATGTCATCTTCGTGTGGCGACTCCGTGGTGTCTGTTTGTGGTTAAGTGCTACTTATGTTGACGTAATCAAATGTTACAATCCTCCTTCTTCGAGCGATACTTGCAGCAGGTAACCTCTGTCTCTGATATTGATCTTCCTTTTACTCGTACGAACAACGACAGCTGAGTATACAGACTCCTGTCTTGTACGAGAGATCGCTAAGCTTGTGAGAGACAATATGTCTTCGGCCCGATAACGTAGTAATAAAAGTATATTGTAGGAAAATAGCTTAGATGATTGCATGAAGAACTCTCAACCAAGAGGCCTTTTTTTTCTTCTTTTTTTTTTTTCTTTTTTTTTTTTTTTTTTTTTTTTTTTATCATATTTTAAATTTTGTTTAAGGTACAAAAATAACACGAATCCACAAGGGATATTGCCGCAACAAACCTCCACTACAGTCCAGCCCTTCGTCGAGGCGGTGGAAACCGTGGGGCAAAACCCCTGGTCTAAAACCCGCACCAAGCGCCCGGGCGCTGAATACAGCAACAAAATATAATACAAGAAAACCACAAAAGCCAAAAACATCTACCGAAAAACCCAAGAAACAACCCGACAGTGAGCAAAACCAAAAATACCAAAACCTGTAGGAAATCAAACCAAGACAAAGCCCATCCGTCACCAAGAACGTTTGCCGATGCCAAGGAGAAAACCAAAGATCGGTAGCCATAACTCGAGGGTAATAGTACCGGGGCCATGTAGGCCAGGCAGTCGGGGCTAATGGGAAAGCGTGTGGCGGGGGGAGCCGAGGGAGTCCACGAGTTTAAGGCGCAAGTGGCGGAAAGGTGCCTGTGGCGCAGGCCGCCGAGCGTGAGGGGGAGGGTGCGGCGGCCTAAAACTAGGCCGACGGCGTGCAGGGGGTTGCTGGCTGTAACCGAGCCACGGGACGAAAACCAAGCGGGGGAGAGGAGGGGTAGACCCAGGACAGTGACACAGGAGACGAGGACCACCCAGGGGTCACGATTTTTCGCGATGCGACCGTACCGACCGAGACGTTCAGGAGAGAGTGCAATACCAGAAAGCAAGGCCACCAGTGCCGCTACTTCACAGATCGCCCGAAGCTAAACGACGAAACGCAGGTATGACGAGGGGTTGCCGACCGTGTAGATGCTAAGCGAGGACGCGAGACAAGTGTAAAGAAGCCAGGAGAATACGCGAAACAAAAACTTGAGAGGATGTAGGGACAGGCCCTAAGAAACGGGTGCCCAAGTCCGAATCTATCATAGGGAGTTGCAGCTCACTGGGAGTGCGGGTGGTGGATGTTGACGATGATTTCTCGTGGTGTTGAGATTTCAATCGCCGGAGGTGTAGGGGAGATGGTTCGTGTCTCAACCAAGAGGCCGTACGGGCTCTCTTTTATAACCTTTCTTCCCGCAACTCATGACTCATCCTTCGCATCACGCGCCCCTATGACTCATCAGTGAGTCATAGTGTGAAATCCATCAGCTGACTCTTCTGAGTCACTGCGCCATATCCAATCAACCAATCAAAACATCATAAACATATCATGTGCGCAACTTGCGCCGCATGCATAAAACCCATGACTAGTAACTACAAGTCATGTGCGAAAGTCATAATCATATGACCACAATTGTGAGTCATGTCAAAACAATAAACCAATCATAACAAAGGAATGACACGCTATCGCATAGTCTTGTGAAATACTAAAACCTATGACTCATAAGTATGAGTCATGTGAAAACCTCTCCTGCTAGTCACCGTTTGTGACACTATTGAAATAAAAGAATAAATTACCTAAAGCTCAAAGAAGACGCTGCCCAGCGCAAACAAACCTTAGGTATTACCGCAATTGTCCCCATCACCCCCATCACCCCCACCGTTATTATCAGTGCCTTCCTCAATAGCGTCATGTACTGACACCTCATACCCGGGAGGTGGGATCCCTGGGGGAAGAGCCACCATTGGAACATCTTGTCCTGCATATCGGCTCATATACGCGGGCCCCTGCCTCATACGAGCGGGCGAAATCAGTTCCAGGGAGTTGGTCTGGAACCTACCAACCCTACGATCATTGCTCAGAATTCTCCTCTGCCAGCCGTTGTGGGACCTATGAAAAGCCCTTCTGCGTCTTGTATAGGGCTCCACATCGTCCTTCTCATCAGAATCAGATTCTGACTCTGTGTAGAACTTGGCAATATCGAATTGACCAGGGAAGAGATAGTTCTGGCTGTGCCTAACAATAAGGGATGTATTAGGATGAACAGTGTCTCCACTATCAGGGGGGGCAACAGCTGCTAGGTGGAGGAAGCAGGTGACAGTAAGGGTGGAGCACTGGGAGAGACTAAGCCAGGAATGAACCTGATTGTCGTCGATCAATTCGATCTGGTTGGCGCAATTGGGAGTAATATTCAGGCTTTGAATATCGTAGAGAATCCCAATGGACTGCCGGGGGTGCTCGCCGTCCTCAACGTACCAATAGGCAGCTTTGCTGACCTACTGTAAAGTGTGGTGCCTGAGAACTGCCAGCCAACTCTTGTTTGGCATAGCCTTATTACCCCTGTTTATGCATGGAAGCTGGTGAGCCTGCCCAGGCTCGGCACCTGTAGTCGAAATGAATATTATTCGTACCAGTTTATCCTTGTCAATGGTAGGTTGGGGACGAGCAATGGCCTTTTGGTCTCTCGATCTGGATCCAGATGCACCACCAGTGCCCCCATCTGCCCCCTCTTCCTCGCAATCAGGATTAAGTTTGGTATTTCTACGAGACTCAGCTGCCTTCTTCATGACGTCCATGATGAGAGTATCCAGAGCAACGTGGAAGGCCTGATATTGGACATTCTGGGGGGAGTTCAATCTGGCTCGGAAGCTTCTGAGGGCAATCTGTGTGACGGTCTCAATCCTAACTTTTTTCTACAAAGTGACACTGGCCTTCGTACGAAAGGTGATATTCCTCTCATTGCACTTCTGGAGAATATATGTGCGAACGGCTTGGTATCTCCTACTTTCTACAGTTTGTCCCTCACCAGTGAGGTTGAGCTCAGTCCAGAAGATGGCAGTGGTGACACGACCACGACCATGAATTGGAGATATGCTATTAACCAATTAGATTCTCTGTAACAAAGAGTAAATGGGACACGCAGAAGACTAACCTGAATTAGGGGAGGATGTTCTTGGCGTGCAGAAGAAGACAGGAAATCTCAAAGAAATCTAGCAAATAGTGATCAGTAATTATTCCATCTTGGGAAAGGTGCAAATGAGACAAACAGAAGACTAACAATAGAAGAGGATAGCAAGTGAGAATGGGGAGCTGCTAGTGTGTCTAGAGAATAGTGGTCAGCTATAGTTTCACATTAAGGCTTTAGAAGAGCTTGTACGAGCCGTACACAAGTTCATTCAAAAACTTACGCAGTGCTTCATTTTGCCCCAGAAGAAAGTGAGAATGACCAGGCGACGGGTTGGTATCTCTAGGAGGCCGAGAAAGGAAAGGAAAGAGACGAATTGTGGCAAAAACTTACTTTTATGAGTGAGAAGCGATCGAAAAGTTTCACTTTAATTAATAGTAAGATACTGGTATTCTATGAATATCAATCAGTATAGCCTATGAAAGTCCTGCGAACAGCTCATTTCGGACGTTTGGAATCAGGGATGAGACTTACTGGTATAGTTAGTATGAAATGTGAGTGAGACTGTATAATCATGGAAAACAGTTCTGGTTTATATATATTGTATCGTTGTGAAGGGAAAAGTTACTTTTGTAGGACTAAGAAGGACGATGAGAGGCTGTAGATTGAATAGAAGGTAATGAAGTAGTGGAGAAGGAAAATCCTGGGGTAGCGAGGGGTTTATATAAGGAAGAGTGTACTATTCAAGCTGTTTGTCGTAGTATAAAGAGTTCTAACAACTCAGACCAGTTTGAAAGAGACTGTTAAACGTCCCAACTTGAACGTAGAACATCCTTCTATGCCTGTATGAAAAGTACAGATGTACAGTTGACGTGAGGCAAACATGTAACAAGGTAAGCTTGTACACTTGAAAAGGTGGGTTGAACAAATATGAACAAGCTTTTGAAAAGTGCTTTAAGGTACAACGATGTAATAGGCAGGCTTGTGACTACTCCTGCTTTCGTGATGTGGGTTCGGATAAGGAATATTAGTGTATGGTAGATGAGGGCATACCATTAGGTTTGGCCCTCTCAAAGTCCGCAATACGCCAAATAAAGCACACCTGAGGTTTTGGGTACAATTCACGTTGCTTATCATTTTTTAAAAAGTAATCGTACATATAAGATGTCAAGTAAGGTCTTCTCGAGATTTGTAGGAGTCTGTCATGACCCTGGGCTGTCGTTCATGTTTATGCCTGCAGGACCTCCAACGCCTTACCTGGATTTAGTCTGAAAGGTAATGTGAAAAGGGAGTTTTGAGCCCCAAAAGGTCATTCAACTACGAGTACTAGTACAATCCTACTCAGGGGAAGGTGAGACCGACCCGAACAGTTGGCCTTTGAATTACAAACAGGCCACACAACACACCTTGAAAGTTTTTCAAGTTCTCATATTTTTTCTATTTCTTGACATATCTCAAATTTACTGAAACATACTCTGTGATGACAAATTTCATCCTATTTGCACCTTTTCGCGTACGATAACATTTATCTATAGCACCGTTCCGGTCAAGAATCAGTTATTCAATTACCACACGTGTTCAGGCACAGTGAGATAAGTCTAGAAAAGTAAGTTTGATTTTCATGTCTCTTTTGTGCTGTGTATTAAATCTAATTTCTTGTAGAATGGTACAAGAGTCTCAATGCCCGTACTGCAGAAGAAAATACAAGTCAAGTACATGGTACCGGAAGCATATGGAAAGAGCGCATTATGACTTTGTACAGCCTATTTGCGATGAAGAATGGCGTGCACGATTCCCCCAGTCTGCTGACTCTGACCTAACCTCCAATCAACTTGGGGAAGAATTTAGTAAGCCTGAAACGAATATTGACCCAAATGAGTTTGATCTCTATGTAAACGCTGCCGATTTGGTCGTGGAAAGTCTTAATTATTTGAACACTGAGAAAAGTACACCATTGGTTGGACTTCTGATACCGACTACACACCCCACTCCGGTAAGTTCACTACGGGACATTGTACAGCTCGAAAGATCTGAAGATCAGATGTGGTTACCAGTCAGAAGCAAGAAGGACTTTGAGCTTGCTCGGTGGGTTATTGAAGCAAATGTACCAAAGGATCACATGGTCAGATATTTCAAGAAGGACTTGGGGTCTGAGGGGAGTAATATTAACTCTGCTTATAGGCTCCTTGATGCCGTTGATCAGTTGGAATCAGGAATGGGAATGAAGAGCTGGAAAGAGGGGTTTGTATCGTTTAGCGAAGCTTTAAGTAAATAGACCCTACAATGTCCTATTCTAATCGAAAGTAGGAAATTTGAGACGTGGAAGGACCAGACGAAGCTTCTGTAAGACAGAAATTCTTTTTCAGCAATCCTATTGATTGTCCTAAATATTTACTTGGTCAAAGATGTTTTGCTCCAGATTGAGTTTATGCCCGGGTGAAGGAATGGAATAGTGAAGAACCATCTCAGAGAGTTTATTCGGAGATGCATACTGCTGATTGATGGTGGGAGACACAGGTAGGTTCAAATCTGACATTCCACAGCGCTTCCTTACTGTTTACTAGCACAGAAAATTAACAGCCAGCAAAGGATGAATTACCGGATGGAGCAACACTGATACCAATCATATGTTCCTCAGATATTACTTGTTTGACCACTTTCTCAGAAGACAAGAAAGCCTGGCCAATCTACATGACAATTGGAAATATCCTATCGAGTACACAGAATAAACTCTGGAAACATGCCAGTGTTTTTTTGGCGCTTTTGCCCATCCCCTCAAAGCTGCTGGGTATAGCAGCAAGAGATGGACGGCAAAGGCAGGTCAACAACTTGAATGAGATTGTTTG
This sequence comes from Tuber borchii, assembly GCA_003070745.1. NCBI lineage: Eukaryota > Fungi > Ascomycota > Pezizomycetes > Pezizales > Tuberaceae > Tuber > Tuber borchii. The sequence goes on from NESQ01000630.1 coordinate 15,661, forward strand.
TCATTTGATGGAAGCGATCTTTGCCACAATTGTTGCACTAGGAAACTCCGGACTTGATGTTGAATGCGCCAATGGAAAGGTCCGATTGTGTTTGTTACGCCTCTCGGCCTGGATTGCAGATTGCTTGGAAAATATAACATTGCACGGTATTTAACAAAATCAGTACGCTGTCTGTGACGTTTGACGGGAATAGCTAGGGTCCAATTTGAGACATTTTGCCACCAGACGAGATTATAGGAAATCTCAACATCTCTTCAACAAATACTGTGAAAACGACTAGTAGGCCAAGCAACAACTAACAGATTGTGGTTTCAAATTACTTCCTAGCGTCTTTTGGGGGCTTCCGAATGTTCAGCAATCCGACCTGCCCAAACCAGATATTCTCCATATCGTGTACCTGGGAATATTCGAAACACACCTTATGAAATGGATTATGGGATTTTTAAAAAAATACAAATGGCAACAAGCATTTGATGCTATCAGGAAGTATATAGATATTTATTCTGGCTATTACGAGCTGAACAAAGAGTACAGTCGGCTCTCTCAGTGGACCGGAAAAGAGATTAAGAATCTGGTTAAAGTGATACTAAGATGTTTTGCAGCCTCCATACGTCATCCGAGTACCGTAGAACGTCCCATATTCACCAAAGCTGTAACCTGTGTCTGGTCGATTGTCAACTTTACTCTAATGTCACAATATACAAGCCATACCGTGGAGACGATTCAATACCTCGAACACTTCCTTAAGGCCTTTTATCATCACAATGTTATTTTTAAGGAGTACCGAAAGGATAAGTCCACTGCCAGGAAAGTCAGAGAGGTCACAACCAGACTTCAGGGTGAGCATAGTGAAGGACTTAATCAACACTGCCTTTTGGAGGTTACATTTCCCAAAAGAGGTCATATTGTAGACGAGCAACGTTGCGATTTAGACGTAATTGTTGCAGATATATATAATGAGGATGTAGACTTTAACTTTGTTAAGATACATCTAGTGAGTCACTTCAGGGACCATATACGGCGCTTTTGGAACATTCAAATGTATTCCACCGAGTCGGGTGAAACAAGTCAGAAAACAATATTCAAGGAGGGCTATCAGCGGTCAAATAAAAACGATGGAAGCCAACAAATACTACGATCATATTCTAGACTTGACAGCTTCAAAATTGATGAAATGAATATCTAAGTGGATCTATCGCGTCTGATTCAAGACGAAGTACGCGACAAACAGTACAAATGGCAAGTCAGCTTAGTAACTAAACAACCAATGGGTTTCACACCAAGGGTGGAAACCATTTCCCAGCTCTAACAGAGTTTGAGAAATTTTCCAGACTATTTAATATATTATTATCGATGGTGGTCATCTGTGAGCCAACATTTTGATATGGATTTAGTTAAACAGTTTTCAGTTAAGATATGTCAGCTTTTAGTGTCCCGGTAGAGAACTTTCAGGAGGAGAGAGAGGTCACTTCGCAGCTTCTTCGGTGTACTAGAACCCAGTGTTAGAGGTCAACAGGGCAGAGCAGGAATGATTGGGGAGGGGTGGATTCAGGTATTAGAAGTATTTATGAAGCACTAAAAGGCTGTTATCCAGCCCGCTTAGTTTCAATAATGAAAGTTTGAGACCCAAGAACGGGTTTAGTAGATAGACTGGTATTAGTAGATGGACTATAGGTTGAGAACTCGGGGAAGCTCCGCGATATAATGGGACTAGTTACCGTGAGTCTTGGGACGGCAAAAGGCCCAACTGGAACAACCGAGATAGTCGTTAGTATCAAACGCATCATGGGCATGGCACATTTAGTACCCAAGACTACTGGTACAGATAACAACCGGCGGTATGTAAATAGTAGGATTCATTTAGAAACATTTAATACAATTTATTGAAAACTTTACAGTAGAAAGAAAGAAAAAAAAAGTGGTATGAAGGAGACCTGTAGGGGTGCATTTTGAGACACTTAAGGATATTGATAGTGAACTAACTGAGGCGACAAATAGGAGTGGTACAGAAAGGTGAAGCGAATCATGAATGTCAGGAGAAGGAAGAGAGGAGGCACAAAAGATACGAGCTTCAGTGAAATAAAACAGATTTGGCACGCATATTTTGGAAACAGAAGGGTGTGTGGGGCTGGTACACGGGTAGAGAGTAGATGTTATGACCAGAAGAAGGTCACCCAGGGGACGAAATACATAATGGAGAAATCAAGGGGAAGAGAGAGAGAGCAAAGTGCGATATGGGACACTGAGAGAGACGAGGTTGTTCCAGAGGCGTACCAGGGGTAGAGAGTATATGTTAATACATAAAGAACATCCCCAGGGGGACAAAATCCAAAACGGAGAAATCAAGGGGACGGGAGAGCTCTAAGGACGTGATGCGGTGCTGAGATAGGCAAGGTTGTTCCAGATGAGCACAGGTAAAAAGCTGACGCATAACAGCCCAAATGGCCTGGATAGAAATGCAAAAAAAAACAGTGGTCAGTTAAGTGAGACCTAGTTGCTAGTGGAGCAAGCTATGGGCCACCTGCAAAAGAGGACGATAAATGGCGCCGAAGGCATGTATAGGGCTTTCAGAAGGCCTTTTGGGTCTTTAGGAAAGGCGGTAAATGTATGAGGGAGAGGAGGGACTGGGGGAGGTGGTATTACTAGCAGGTACAGGGAGATATGTAGGTAATACATGAGGGAGAATTCCTTTTGCTGATGAGCCACAAGCGCAAAGACAAGTCGATCTGGGTGGTGTTTAGGCATAAGGACAAGTCATTCCAGGTGGTGTTCCGGTGCAAGGAGAAGTTAGTACCGGTGGTATTCTGATACAAGGTCAAGTTGATCTGGGTATTGTTCCAGTGGAAGGACACTCGCCACAAGCACTAAGCGTACTCATTTACCCATGCCGTAGCTCAGCCAGCAGCTCAAGGAATACCTCAGGTGGCAGACCAGCAAACAGCCCTGCACGGGCACTGATCTTCTCTGATCTACTGGTACATCACCAGGTACCATGAGGTGAGTTCTTTTGAAAAGAATCACGTGTTTGAGTTTTTCACGTAATGACTATGTAGTTGTAGATTGGAGCACTCTGCCTGGATACCAGGTGCGGTATGTATTGTTTAGATTCACCACACGGCTGATAGCATTGCTGACTCTGCAAAAGATCGCTGACTCAATTGATGCCAGGTCAATGGGGTACCGTTGACTGAGTTAGATTCCTATGGCAGCCATGGAGTATGGCAATGATTGTGAGATCCATACCACATGACAAGATTTGGTACATGATTGGCACTAATGGCGAAGGACGCTGACGACAATGCGACTATCCCCATATGCAGCTCTCTTGGGTCAATGATGTCTTCCTTGATGATGATGAGACTGTAAGAGTCTGGCTCCTATCGAATTCAGTTATTTAAGACCTATTTGATCTCTTGCTCTAATACCATCATCAGAATATTGCAAGTAGGGAGCCAATATTGGTGTAGAGGGGACACAATTATCTTTCTCAAGGTGCTATCTCCAATTGGGCTTGTGAAGCACCAGCACTTATTCGTGACAGGCCAGTACATAGATTTGTTATCTATGGTGCATGAAAACCCGAGGTTAGAGCGGAACCTGCACCAGTGAATGAAGCCGGTGAACCACAAGAGGAAAATGGCTTTGCCGCTATACTTTCAGAATTATGCCGCATATCACTAGATGTCTTCAGTGCTAGGGATATTGACAAGGGTAGCATTGGGATGATGACATCTCTCATTGGAGAGAGAATGAAATTCCCTGCGAAATGTATCACCCATACTCTCAACTCGTTCAGTGGGTTGAATATGCAATAGTGGGCAGAAGGACAGCGTCCTGCTCAAAGTGACCAGAGACGGAAGCGTAGAGGTTAGATTGACAATGAAAATAGTAATATTGGTAAGGCGAAGATATTTCGTTTAGTTTCTATAACTCAGAAACTTTTTGAAAGTGACGTGGTACGGAAGCAGAGCCTGAGTGCGTTTACTAATAAGGATGTGAGGGAAGAGTGTTAGCCCAAGTGAGTCAGTTGGAGTTTTGCTTCTGAGAGTTGGATGGATATGATAGCGCATCTATCATTTGCTGAGTCGACCTAAAGTAATTATAGTATATTGATGATATTGTTTAGCATTAGAATTCTTAGAGAGTTCGAATATATTTCTCATAGTGTACTTGGTGATCTTCATCAGATCCGTTCTTGATTATCTGGCTTCACTCAAGTGGGAAATACCAGTAGTTGTGCTCTCGCGCTTGATGGATTCAATTCAAATGATATTGATGTTGGTGTCTTGGCAGACAATAAGCGACGTTGCACCCCAGATCTCTTGGCATCTGTGTCCTCCTGAGGCTTAAAACCCTATTTCACGAAAATGCACTGGAAATCTCAATTGAGACTTCTACTATTCACAATCCTTGGATTCTCTATTTTCTACATCTTTATATGTTACAATTCGTTGATCCACTATATGGCTAGTTCATATCTCCCAGACAATACCGATATCCCACCTCAGTGTGCAACATTGTTGTCCGAGCAGACCCTACTTGCTCATTTGGTACAACCCTCTAGTTTTAACCATCAGGAAACACATATTCAGTGTTGACGAGTTCTATATAAGGAACTCTTCCGCACAACCTCCTACCCCCATATTCCCACTCTCAATATGTTCCTCATCACTGTTGTACCCCACCCCCTTATCAGGCACCAAGTTGTGACCTACTTACATCAATCTCCCCCCGAGATAATTGTCTCATGGTTGATATAGCGGTAGACTTAATTTTTCATTTCTCTTGCATTATTCGCATTGTATTCTATGTAAAGATGTCACACGCCTCTATGACCCCTCCGGTCTTACAGAAACAGCAGTCACAAAAGGGAAAGTAAGTAGACTACGTCTCTATATTCCTGAGTAAGGCTAATATTTTAACGTGCCTTAGATGTCCCGCTGTGCAGTAGAAGAGGGTTAACACTAAGAACGCAAAATGAAGAAATCTCCTGCGGCCTGCAGCCACCCATTGCCTGGCTGTCACGAGAGTGTAAGTAATCCAAGCAAACACCAGATGCAAAGGTGCCGAATATGGTACTGACAAGTAACCTTATTGTAAATAGACACCCAGCAGAGCACCCACACTTTGACCCACCCATTGAAGACCCAGATACTGGGTAGCTCAAAAGAAATCTCTACCTAGTTATCACAATCCGTTACACTATTAATCCAGTAGAAATAATAGGAGGAGTTATGACAACGTTGGATACACCAAATCGTAGTGCGGGTTGTTAGATCCCAATCTCAAATCAGATAACTACCAAACTTGGCGTGACCAGCTCAAGATCTATAAGATAGTTCGCAAACTAGAGCCAGGATACTTAACAGACACTCAAGTAGATACAATCTCTACCCTCGCTTGCTCTATTAGACCCATGAGCGCTCGCCTCACGCTGATTAAAAAAAGTATAACTCACCGGAGGTCACGGAACTCACTTGTTAATTGAGGATTTTAGTTAAAGACTCAGCCAGGAAACTCCACACGTCTATTCTGTATTTAATCGCGAAGCGTACGTATAGTTATCAGCAAAAAAAGTATCTTGCGTCAGATGCGTCGGCGTTGCGCCCTGACGCTAGCGACGTCGCTTCTGCATTCCCTGCGTCAGGTGCGACCTGACTTACATTGCAATGCACGCACGCATCCTGTGCTTCCTGGGTTGCCTGGCAACGCTCTCTCTCTCCTCACGCCACCTCACCTCGTACTGACGCCCTGTCTAAACCTTAGTAAACCTTAGTTCTGGTTCACTATCATGACGGCGCCGGCTTCACATTGCCGCTTCCGCGCATCCTGATATATTTTCTCATATCATATCCGTCGTCGGCCCGAGTCCCAGTTCAGAATCTCACGTGTACTGGGCAAACTCGCTAGTAGTATAATAGTTTCTGACTCTTATTTTCTAGACAATTGGTTTCTATAAACATATACAGCTTGACAATGTGCTCGCGCCTGCAAAATGCCGTCTAGCGAATTGTGGTGAGGTTCTCCTGACTTCCTCAACACAATTCGCTAGACGGCGTTTTTCGTCCCGGCAGCGCCGCGTGATATGCCACTACGGAGGGCGAGCGCCCCCCCCCCCCCGCCAGTATCCTGATTCCTTAATATACTTCATTGAATGTGCTGAAATCAATCCGGCTATTAGGCAGCCAGTGCCCTTCCCCTTCGGGGATCAGGTGCGTCAGGCCGAGAGTTGCCCCTAAGTCAACTATCGTAAACTCTCGAGCGTCCCCTCTTATCTGCACTGTAACAAGGCCATGAATGTCTGAGAGGTATCCTGAGTTGACTGCACTCAACATTGTAACAGCCGCCACCCGACGCACAGGATTCTCACTGGTGAGGTCCCTGATTTTGAAGAGCGCCACGAGCCCTGCCGGCAGACGGCCTCTCAGCGCACCATATATCTCTTCAGTACCAGCCTGGACCCAAACCCAATCATTGTGACTCCCCTAGTTCCTGAAGTGTAGGGTGCCCATGCATCGCGCACGGTGGATGTCGTAAACATCGCTTTCTTGGAACACTAGAAGCGGGACTTTGAGTTGCGTTAGTAGTTCAAGAGGCAGTGATTGAAGTATCGCATGATCTTTAGGAAGCCGGTGCTCTGTAGGTAGGTTACGGCGGCGATATTTGATCACTTTGCGACGTATACTGTCGAGGGAGAATGCTGACACCTTGCTAAAATCCAAGACGTTGGACACGTCGTCCCGACGTCCTTTCAGGATCCTCCTAAGGTCGACCGGCGTTGTTACGGCACTTATCGTACTTTCTAAATGTCGCAGGACATCTGCAGAGAGATCGGCTCCCCGGCGTCGAAGAGATTTGAGGTTCAATAACCTCATCCGGATGCTGTGCTGGCGACCATAGCTGTGCACGATTTGGCGCGGGGCATCATTTTTATTCAATCGTCGCCATCCGTTCTTGATTTGTTCTTTGTCCACGAGCTCTCCAAACTAGATGGAATACATCGGTATATTGCCAAACTGGCGTATATGATCACCAAAATGACTTAGTAGATGTATCTTGATACAGTTAAAATGCGATTTGCTATAGATTAAGTCTATACGTCCCTCATTCGCTTTTCACGATGGTCGTCAAAGATACGGTGCCCTTTAGAGGGGGCTATCGGCTGGCTCATCTGCGTTTTCTGATCTCGTATTTCCTTCCATTGCTCGTTCCCCTTGGCCAGTGTACGCTTCGTTACTCGAAACTCTAAAAAGATACCTTTTGTCTTGTGAAATCCGTCCAGATAATCATCCATATAAGCTATGCTGTCTGACGTTTGGCTTCGGTATTGTGCCATTATACTAAAGTTGACGAGCGCTCTTACCCATCCAAGAGCATGATTGAAAGGTATCGCTTGTGAACTCTATGGCTGGCGCAGTGCCACCGCTAGAACTCCCAAAATACAGCGCCCTAGATTCCTCATCTCATTCCCCTGCCACTGCGCTACCTCGCGGTAGGCCTTTTTGGGTACCGAAAATCCTAGGTACGGCGGTAATGTCTTCCAAGGGTTGTCAAAAGCCTGCAGTCGCCCGTGTTTCTTGAGAAAGCCTTGGATCCAGTCCATCATGTGCGTAAATAATCCGAGATAAACCGTATGGAGCATGTCCGGGATGTGCAAGTCAGGTACCAAGACCTGGTGAAGTCCATGAAAAATGTTTTAGCCCAAATTGATACCAAGGCCGCGGAACTTGACGTGGGTGCCGTCTGACATTTCATACGCATATCGTTTGTATCTTGCGTAATCTCGTACTCGATAGTTCTTGACGTTGGTTCCTAATTCGCCGGCAGGTACCTTACATGTAGGACAAGCGTTGGATTTTAACCCATGCAGAGTCACGTTTTCCATATGGTCTGCAGCCCATGCAGACAAGATTGGGAAGCACCTCTGAACCTTCCCATCGGCACAATCAATTGCGACGCCATTAAGCGCCGCATGCTGCAGCGGCCCAAAAATGAATTCCAATACGTCTTGCAGTGTGTTGGCGTTCACTTGTCTCTGGTATTAATCTACTTTGGTGGACTTTCAGAATTTAGGAGGGACAGGCAATAGTGCGAGAAGTACAACAGCCATTGATCCAGGGCTGTTGCGCCGGGCTGAGTGAAGATTTCCAAGCGTAATATAGACAGGCCACGCTTTGTTGTCACCGGAGTAGTTGCTGAGATGGGTCTCATCAGACGTCCCAATAATGGGAATTACAGTCGCACCAGGTGGAAGTGTTTACTATAACTGGTCAGCTAACATTAACGTAAAGGAGGTTGGGGCGCTGTACTTGAACGATCCATCACCAGTCCGCAGTATGCATTTCCGCATAGATGCTTTCTCCATTAGGATCAAATTCATGCCGCGGCTCGTAGACAAAGTCGTCTCGGTATGCGATCTGACGAAGGAGATATCTGACATAATCCAGGACGTTACGATAGAAGAATGGCAGAGTTCTCTTGCTATCCTCAACTTGTCCTTCGAACCATTGCAGGTACGGGCCGTACGGGTCCAAAGCGCAGAGGTGGCTCTCCAGCGTGTGCATAGAGCTATATCCTGCTAACGTAGAATTACCAAGGCCACTTGAGAAGTATTCATTGATTCGTGATTTAGATACTTTAGCCTGAATGAACCAAGACGCCAGTTTGAAACCGTACGCACTACTGAATGGTGCCCATGGGTCCTCGCAGAGATCGCTGTGTTCTTGCTCAAATCCGTCGAAGTCTCTAATTCGTTCTCCAGCGTGTGGGTAATCCTCCTGTCTGCCAAGTAACGAAGACGTAGGGTCATCCGCTATCTCAGTGTCAGACTCGTGAGCAGTAAATGCGTCGAGGTCGTGTCCGGTTGGATCTGGATCGGATTCAGAGTCGGAATCCAGGAGCTCGCTCGCCGCTCCGTCGTGCAATATGCTTGTTTCCGCGTGGTTGATAATAGCCACGGATAAAGTTTATCGTACGGAGGATGCAAGAACAATGTCTAGATTTGCCTCCGCAGTTCGCAGGTGTTTCGCGTATGCGCCTGACCGGATGTATTTTCGTCGGCAGAATGGACATTTACTAGGCATGGTGGGAGTCAGCTTAGTCTATATCGTGGACTTTGTGTAGATTGTAGGGTACGTGTCATCAGCAGAAGTTAACATTTGACCTCCATACCTCATGAGGGATAGGGGGTATGGGGGGCTAAATTATCAAACTCAAGTTGTTGTATCTCTCGTCCATGCCCCATAACTCCAGAAGAAATCCGGGGTTACAGGGCATTTCTTTTTGCATTGGTAATTTCGTTGTCATAAATAGTTTTCTTGACGCACTGCGTCCTCTTTGAGCCATTGCACGGTCCATTCACGCTTGACTCTTCTACTTTAGTTTATCCGGCATTACCTCTCGCGCCAGGAATTGTTCCCTTATAGATTTCTGCCCCACGACTCAATCATGCTTCCCGACAGCCCAAACACGCCATTGTATGGTCCATTCCAGCTTTGACCCTTTCTCCTGTATTTCATTCGGCATTACCTCTCGCGCCAGGAATTGTTCCGTTGAGAATTTCTGTCTCTCCACTCAATCATGCTTTCCAACAACCCAAACACGTCGTTGTCTGGTTGATTCCAGCTTTGACCTTTCCCCTATAGTTTATCCGGCAATACCTCTCGCACCACGTATTGTTCCCTTGTTGATTCAAACATCCTGTTCTTAATTTCCTATTGACAAAATCTTCGCGACTCCAAACGTCAGCAACGCACCGTTCCCCGTAGTTCTTCTGCTTTCCTAATTCTCGCTTATTTCTCCCCTTCCTCCTTGCCATTGCCCCATGACCTAATCCAGCCCCAATAATTTCTCCGTGTATACAATATCTAAGCGGACGCTATTCGTCACTTTCGCGATGAGGACAGTCCATTATTTAATGATGCCTGGCCTTGCGCTGGCTTATTCCTTCACTGTTCTCACCTTCCTGCCTTCTTCACGGCTCTTTGGACTTTCCCTCGGCCCCCAGCGACTTTCCCCTGATATATTTTTTCACAAACTGGGTTGATGTCTAACTCTAAGTGGCATATTCAAAATAATAATAACAAGCTCTTTTATTTGTTTATTTTATTTAAATCTACATTTGTCCCATATAGGATATTACTCGTCCCCATTCAACTCCTATTCGGGAGCCTCAACTGCCTCCCCCGCTTCCGGATCTGAATGATCGTCCTCCATCTCGCTTGCCTCATTGCTTGAAATCAGCACATCCAAATATCCTGCGGCTTCTCTGTCCTCCAGTGGGGTACGAGACTTCTGATCCGGTATCAATCGACCCTCCCGCAGCATTTTCTTAATACGTTTTTTTGTATCTTCAACGAGTTTATCTCGCACTCCTAGCGGCAGTCTTTGCCAGGTAGCACGCTGTTGAAGACAGACATCTAAATTTTCTAGTGTCTACGATAGGCTTTACAACGGCGGATTTGAACCTTTAAATAAGTCAATACTAACTTTGTGCCGTCAGAGCAGAAAAATCTGGTGGTTGAACAAATGATCCGGAACTCCAAGCCTTCAGAGAATGATACAGACATGCCATGGTAAGGCATAACAGGACGTCGTTAGTACGATTAAGAAACGATTTATCTGTCCTCCCTAGCATTCTCGAACCCCGGTACAACTTATGAAACAAGAGTTTTGCCATCTCTGGCACAGAAAAGCGCAAACTACAGTCCTGTCAGGGTAAGCCTTTTCTAGTCTCACCGGGGATGATCTGAGATTACTAACTTGTTGTTTACATGGGTGGCATGTAAACCGATCATTTTCGAGCAAATAGGCAACTCGCGCCTTTATTTCAGCTGGTGGTTTTTGCGAGAAGTCATACAAGTCCTCAATCATAATCTTGCTCTCTGAAACTAGATGTGACCTGGCGCTAGACTGCCTCGATTTCAACTAAATGTATCTAATTAGCCGTGATCGGTCTCCAATAGGACATTCTTCATCAAATAACGGACTTATAAAGATCATTGCCCGCCTTTCCATTACCCTATTTCCCCAACCTAACTTTCTAGCTGCCTTTACCCAATAACTTTCCAGAAGCGTATCCTTTTCGGCAGGCTTTACAAAGGGAGTAACAAACTACGTATTATACCGGACCATATTTGCAGCTTTTTCAAAGATTATCCTCGCCTCACCCTGCAATGTATTGCTTTTTGCTGATAGTGTGATAGGGGTCCCGATATTAGACTCTGGAAAGTCTAGATCAGCTATACTACTTAGTGAATTGGACGGCATAATTTCTTCCTCTTCAGGGGTATCAGGAATATAGGGTGAGGATTGTGATAAATCGTCTCTGAGATGGCCGGAATGCAATTGTGCTGCCTGCTCTTGTGACGCAAGCCCGTGCGAAGGGCCATTTAGAACCCCCTGTGAAGGGCCATTTTGAACCGGCGTTTGGGTGTCCTCCGCACTCTATTTTATAAGCGTCTCAAATGAAATCCTTATGAGATTTACTTACATATCTTAACCGGCTCCTGACTCTCCGTAGAAGTGGCTGCGGGAGTGGTTCAGCAGGACGTTGTTCGTCCCATCGGCGACCTCTAGGAGGAATGGCACCATCGTCAACATCCGTAGGTTGCTCTTCCTCAAAATGAACTCGTTGTTGTGTTTCCGGTGCTGGCGTTGAAATATCCGCGAAAGCTACTGGAGGTCTCCACGATGATGCCTGGGCTCGGGGGGCTAGTCCTACTACTGTGGTCAAGAATGGGATATTTAAGTCTTGGGAGAGCTCACATTGGCCTCCAGGAGGCGTGACTGACCTCTGCTCCTATTTCCATTCATGATTACGCGTTTATATGAAAGAACTAGAGCAGAAAAAGGAATTAGATGGAGAGAGAAAGCTCCGACAGGAATCGAACTCAGGGCATCTTGTTGGGGACAAACAGCG
>NESQ01000631.1:0-27564 GCA_003070745.1 Tuber borchii
GCAGAGAAGGACGAGGAGGAGGACCCGCCGCCAGAGGTGGTGGAGATGGAGGTCCCCCCTCAGAAGAGAGTGATGAGTCGGAAGACGACGAAGACTCAGACGATGTCGACGAAAATGCTATTCGAAAGCTTGCCAAAATAATGGGCAGAGCCTTAAGAAAGACATCAAGCTGACCGGCCCAGGCCCCTTTTGTTTACAAACACGATAACCACCACAATGTGGAACTTTGGTTAATTGCCTGTCGAGACTACTTCAAACGAAACAAGTGGCAATGGAAAAAAGAGTCAGATCGAATCACTTATGCTCTTAGCAAAATGGAAGGGAAACAAGTTGCACCTTTCCCCATCGCCTACTGAAAAGGAATGACTGGGGAGCATGGAGCTACCAAGCAGGAAGGTTATGACCTTTGGGAAGTTTTTGCTGAACAAGTCAAGCGACGCTTTGGTCCCACAGATGAAGCCGAAAAATGCCTCCGATCCATGGAAAAAGTCAAATACAAGCGTGACATAAACCAGTACCTTTTAGAGATGGAAAATCTCAATATCCATGTCAAGATGTCCGGAGTCGCGTGGAGGACAATTATTGAAGATCACCTCCCAGCCAAAGCACTCCAACGATTGTCAATGCAAGAATACATCCTCGACTCAGAATGGTTAAAAGCTGTTCGGAGAGCAACACGAGCCAAAGGGGATTTCAAAGAAAGACAAGGACTAAAAGGTAGCAGCTTAGGATCGGCCTCAAGTGGGAAACGAAAGCGAGACGAAGATACCCCAAAGTTGACGACGAAAAAACCAAAGAGACAATACTCGTCTAAGGAAAAAGCAGAGTACCAGAAGGGGCAAGCAGCAAAACAAGAAGAGAAGAAGGAGAAGGAGGCGCCTAGGCAAAGGATTATGCATAGGGTGTGGGCCGATGCTCATAAGGGGATCGAACAATCTACCATTGACGAACGGAAAACTGCGGGCCAATGCACAAGATGTACACGGACAAACCACGGTTGGAAATATTGTCAGAAGGAAATCAAGGTCAACACACTAAGCATCAAGCGTTCGGAACCCCAATCTAAGAAGAAATCGCCCCAACGATTCTACCACCCCTCACGTCCAAACAGACCTCAGGTAGCCGCCGTGGTTGACGATTGCCGAGGAGAAATCTCGCGACAGGCGAGTCAAAGGCCCCTGATATGGACCTTTAACGACGACGAAGAGCTGTGAGAGCTCTTGGGTACCCCTGGCGACGGCAAGTGGGTAGTCGGGCAACCAATTCCGGAACCGAAATCTCTGAAGAAGTCCTCGAGATGGAACTCGAAGGAGACACTCTAAAAAGCGAGCCTCCGTAAGGGTATGAGTGCCGACTTAGAGCCCGGTGGGTTAATAGAAACTAGGAGAAGAAGGTTATGGTACTTAGTCAAATCCAGAGAAAATTGAGAAAGACGATGTTATTCGATATCCGGCAAGCGAACTACGAGAATTCAAGTATCATCAGCAAAAAACATTCTCCCTCATGTATTCCCTACAAATCTCCCTGTATCTGCTAGTAATACCACCTCCCTCAGTCCCTCCTGTCCCTCATTCATTTACCGCCTTTCCCAAAAACCCAACAGGCCTTCCGAAAGCCCCATACATAGCTTTGGCACTGTTTATTGTCCTCTTTTGCATGTGGCCCCTAGCCTGCTCCACTAGTGAGGAGGTCTCGCTTAACTGACCCCTGTTTTTTTTTGCATTTCCATCCAGCCCATTTTGGCTGTTGTGCGTCCACTTTGTACCTGTGTGCGTTCGGAACAACCTTGCCTGTCTCAGCAACCCATCACGCCCTTAGCGCTCTCCCTTCCCCTTGATTTCTCCATTATGGAATTCGTCCCCCTGGGGACGTTCTTCACGTCATAACATGCACTCTCTACCCCTGGTGCGCGTCCGGAACAACCTCGTCTCTCTCCGCGTCGCATATCGCACTTTCCTCTCTCTCTCTTCCCTTGATTTCTCCTTTATGGATTTCGTCCCCTGGGGGACATTCTTCAGGTCATAACATCTACTCTCTACCCCTGTACCGGCCCCACACACCCTTCTGTTTCCAAAGTATGTGTGCCAAATCTGTTTTGTTTCACTAAAGCCCATATCTTTTGTGCCTCCTCTCGTCCTTCTCCTGACATTCATGATTCGCTTTGCTTTTCTGTACCACTCCTATTTGTCGCCTCAGTTAGTTCACCATCGATATCCTTAGGTGTCTCAAAATGCACTGCTACGTGTCCCTTTCATACCATTTTTTGTTTCTTTCTTTCTACTGTAAAGTTTTCAATAAATTCTATTAAATGTTTCTTAAGTAATCCTACTATTTAAATACCAGCGGTTGTTATCCGTACCACTAGTCTCGGGCACTAAATGTGCCATGCCCATGATCCGTTTGATACTAACGACTATCTCGGTTGTTCCATTTGGGCCTTTCACTGTCCCCAACGTAACCGTAACAAGTCCTGTAATATCACTGAGCATCCCCGAGTTCTCAACATATAGTCTATCTACCAATACCAGTCTATCTACTAAACTTGTTCTTGGGTCTCGAACTTTCATTATCGAAACCAAGCGGGCCCGATAACAGCCTTTTTGTACTCCATACATACTTCTATTACCCAAATTCACCCATACCCAATCATTCCTGCTCTGCCCTGTTGACCTCCAACGCTGGGTTCCGGTACACGGAAGAAGGTGCAAAATGACCTCTTTCTCGTCCTGAAAGTTCTCTACCGGGACACGTAAAAGCTGACATCCTTTTAGTACTCCATACATACTTCTATTACCCAAATTCACCCATACCCAATCATTCCTGCTCTGCCCTGTTGACCTCCAACGCTGGGTTCCGGTACACGGAAGAAGGTGCAAAATGACCTCTTTCTCGTCCTGAAAGTTCTCTACCAGGACACGTAAAAGCTGACATATCTCAAGAGGAAACTGTTTAACCGAATCCACATCAAAATGGTGGCTCACAGACGACTTCCGTCGATAATAATCCATTAAAAGGTCCGGAAAATTTCTCAAACTCTGGTAGAGCTGGGAAATGGTTTCCATGGTTGGTGTGAAACCCATTGGTTGTTTAGTTACTGAACCGACTTGCCGTTTGTACTGTTTGTCGCATACTTCGTGTCGAATCAAACGCGATAGATCCGCTTGGATATTCATTTCATGAATTTTGAAGCTGTCAAGTCTAGAATATGATCGTAGTATTTGTTGGCTTGCATCGTGTTTATTTGACCGCTGATAGCCCTCCTTGATCATTGTTTTGTGACTTGTTTCACCCGACTCGGTAGAATAAATTTGAATGTTCCCAAAGCACCGTATATGGTCCCCGAAGTGACTCAACAGATGTATCTTAACAAAGTTAAAGTCTACATCCTTATCATATATATCTTCAACAATTCCATCTAAATCACGACGTTGCTTGTCCGCAATGTGATGTCTTTTGGCAAATGTAGCCCCAAAAAGGCGGTGTTGATTAAGTACTTCACTATGCTCACCTCGAATTCTGGCTATAACCTCTCTCACTTTCCTGGCAGTGGACTTATCCTTTCGATACTGCTTAAAAACGACTTTGTGATCATGAAAGGCCTGAAGGAACTGTTCGAGGTATTGAATCGTCTCATCGGTATGGCTTGTATATTGTGACATTAGAGTAAAGTCGACAATCGACTGGACACAGGTTAGAGCTTTGGTGAATATGGGACGTTCTGCGGCACTCGGACGATGTAGGGAGGCTCCAAAACATGGTAGTATCACTTTAACCAGAAATTTAATTTATTTTCTGGTCCACTGAGATATCCGACTGTACTCCTTGTTCGGCGCGGAATAGCCAGGATAAACATCTAAACTCTTCCAGATAGCATTGAATGCTTGTAGCCATTTGTATTTCTTTAGAAATCCAATAACCCATTTCATAAGGTGTGTTTCGAATATTCCCAGGTACATGACATGGAGAATATATGGTTTGGGCAGGTCAGATTGCGGAACGTTCGGAAGCCCCCAAAAGACGCTAGGAAGCAATTTGAAACCACAATCTGTTAGTTGTTGCTTGGCCTGCTGGTCGTTTTCAAAGTATTTGTTGAAGAGATGTTGGGATTTCGTATAATCTCGTCTGGCTGCAGAACTTCTCAAATGGGACCCTAGCTGTTCCGGTTGAACGTCACAGGCAGCGCACTGATTTTGTTGAATACTGTGCAATATTACATTTTCCAAGTGATCCGCAATCCACGCCGAGAGGCGTAAGAAACACAATTGTACCTTTCCATCGGCGCATTCAACCTCAAGGCCGGAGTTCCCTAGTGCAACAATTGGCACAAAGATCGCTTCCATCAAATCACAAAGAATCTCATTGTTGACCTGCCTTTGCCGTGCATCTCTTGCTGCTACGCCCAGCATCTTTGGGGGGACGGGCAAAAGCGCCAAAAGAACGGTTGCATGTTTCGAGGGTTTATTCCGTGTACTCGATAGGATATTTCCAATTGTCATGTAGATTGGCCAGGCTTTCTTATCTCCCGAGAAATTGGTCACACAAGTAATGTTGGAGGAACATATGATTGGTATGAGTGTTGCTCCATCCGGTAATTCATCCTTTGCTGGCTGTTAATTTTATGTCCTAGTAAACGGAATGGAAGCGCCGTAGAACATCATATTTGAACCTACCTGTGTCTCCCACCACCAATCAGCGGTATGCATCTCTGAATAAACTCTCTGAGGTGGTTCTTCGCTATTCCATTCCTTCACATGGGCGTAAACTAAATCTTGAGCAAAACATCTTTGACCAAGTAAATATTTAGCACAATCAATAGGATTGCGGAAAAAGAATTTCTGTATTACGGAAGCTTCGTCTGGTCCTTCCTCGTCCGAAATTTCCTACTTTTGGTTAGAATAGGACGTTGTAGGGTGCATTTACTTACAGCGTCGCTAAACGATACAAACCCCTCTTTCCAGCTCTTCATTCCCATACCTGATTCAAACTGATTAACGGCATCAAGAAGCCGATAAGCAGAGTTAATATTACTGCCCTCAGGCCCCAAGTCCTTCTTGAAATATCTATCCATGTGATCCTTTGGTACCTTTGCTTCAATAAACCACCGAGCAAGCTCAAAGTCCTTCTTGCTTCTGAATGGTGACCACATCTCATCTTCAGATCTTTCGGGCTGTACAACTACCGGGTGGAAGGTCTTGGCACCCCCCCCATTTTGCACCAAAAGTATCTTACTTTATAGGCATTTATCAAGCCCTTCTAATGCAAACAAAAATATACAGGTAATTAAACCAGAGTGGAGAGTCCATGAAAATTTGCCTTGTCACAATTTTTTTGTTTTGAAAAAATTCTGTCAAGGATGGTGGTGGTGCATTTGGCAGTTGGGCAAGTGGTACTTGCAATTTTGTATGTGAGCCCCATACAAAAGATACATCTATATAATATCAGCTATGGAATACCTACAATAGCTGTTAACTAATGTAACATAAGAGCACAAAAAGGCCATATAATCAAATTTCATGGAATTTCCTACTATCCATAATAATTACCATCATTGTTTACTCCATAATATAACATTATTAAGTTTGTGAAGTGGGATACTTTTGGTGTAAAATGGGGGGGGTGCCAAGACATTCCACCCGGTAGTTGTACAATGTCCCGTAGTGACCTTCCCGCAGTAGGGTGTGTCGTCGGTATCGGTAGTCTAACCAATGGTGTGCTTTCCTCAGTGTCCGAATAATTAATACTTTCCACGTCAGAATCGGCAGCGTTTACGTAGAGATCGAACTCATTTGCTTCAATATTCGTTTCAGCCGTACTAAATTCTTCCCCGAGTAGATTGGAGGTTAGGTCAGAGTTGGCAGGCTGGGGGATTCGCGCGTTCCATTCTTCGTCGCAAATCGGCTGTACAAAGTCAAAATGCCCTGTTTCCATATGCTTCCGGTATCATGTACTTGACTTGTATTTTCTTCTGCAGTACGGGCATTGAGACTCTTGTACCATTCTACAAGAAATTAGATTTGATACACAGCACAAAAGAGATGCGAAAATCAAACTTACTTTTCGAGACTGATCTCACTGTGCTAGCATGCGTATACCAATTGAATAACTAGTTCTTGACTGGAACTATGCTATAGATAGATGTTATTGTACGCAAAAAGGTGCAAATAGGACGAAATTCGTTGTCACACTGTCTGTTCAGTAAATTCGACATATTTCAAGGGATAGAAAAAATATCAGAACTTGAAAAACTTTCAAGGTGGGTTGTGTGGCCTGTTTGTAATTCAAAGGCCAAACTGTTCGGGTCGGTCTCACCTTCCCCTGAGCAGGATTGTACTAGTACTCGTACTTGAATGACCTTCTGCAGCTCAAAACTCCCGTTTCACATTAGCTTTCAGACTAAATCCGGGTAGGGCGTTCGAGGTCCTGTGGGCATGAATATGAATCACGGCCCAGGGCCACGACTGACTCCTACAAATCTCGAGAAGACCTTACTTAACACATATCTACGATTACTTTTTAAAAAATGATAAGCAACGCGAATTATACCCTAAAGCTCAGGTGTGCTTTATTCGGAGAATTGCAGACTCTGAGAGGGCCAAACCTAATGGCAACTGCTCATCTACCATACCCTAATATTCCTTATTCGAACCCACATCAAGAAAGCAGGTGTAGTCACAAGCCTGCCTATTACATCGTTGTACCTTAAAGCACTCTTGAAAAGCTTGTTCATGTTTGTTCAACCCACCTTTTCAAGTGTACAACCTTACCTTGTTACATGTTTGCCTCACGGCAACTGTACATCTGTACTTTTTTGTACAGACACAGAAGGACGTTCTACGTTCAAGTTGGGACGTTTAACAGTCTCTTTCAAACTGGTCTGAGTTGTTAGAACTCTTGATACTACAACAAACAGCTTGAAGAGTACGCTCTTCCTTATATAAACCCCTCGCTCCTCCGGGATTTTCATTCTCCACTCCTTCATTACCTTCTAATCAATCTACAGCTCCTCATCATCCTTCTTAGTCCTCCAAAAGCAACTTTTCCCTTCACAACGATACGTTATATATAAACGAGAACTGTTTTCTGCAATCATACAGTCTCACTCGCATTTCACACCAACTATACCGGTAAGTCTCGTCCGCGGTTCCTAACGTCCGAAATGAGCTGTTCTCAGGCCTTTCATAGGCTATACTGATTGATATCCGTAGAATACCGGTAACTTACTGTTAATTGAAGCGAAGCTTTTCGATCACTTCTACCTCCTAAAGTAAGTTTGCGCCACAATTCATCCCTTCCCTTCCTTCCTCGGTCTCCTAGAGATTCCAACCCGAGGCCTGGTCTTTCTCACTTCCTTTTGGGGCACGATGAAGCGCTGCGTAAGTTCTTGAATGAACTTGTACACGGCTCATACGAGCTCTTCTAAAGCCTTAATGTGAAACCATAGCTGACCACCATTCTCTAGATACACTAGCGGCTCCCAGTTTTCGCTTGCTATCCCCCCTATAGTTAGTCTTCTGTTTGTCTCATTTGCACCTTTCCCAAGATGAAATGATTACTGATCGCTATTTGCTTGATTTCTTTGGGATTTCCCGTCTTCTTCTGCACGTCAAGAACATCCTCGCCTAATTCAGGTTAGTCTTCTGCGCGTCCCATTTAGTCTTTTTTACAGAGGATCTAATTGGTTAATAGCATGCCTCCGATTTGTGGTCGTGGTCGTGTCACCACTGCCATCTTCCGGACTGAGCTCAACCTCACTGGTGAGGGAGGAACCATGGAAGGGAGGAGATACCGCGCCGTTTGCACATTCATTCTCCAGAAGTGCAACGAGAGGAATAGCACCTCTCGCACGCAGGCCGGTGACACTTTGTGGAACAAAGTTAGGACGGAGACCTTCGCACACATTGCTCTCAAAGGCTTCTGAGCCAAATTCAACTCCTCCCAGAATGGCCAACATCGGGCCTTCCACTTTGCTCTGGATGCTCTCATCATGGACATCCTGAAGAAGGCAGCTGAGTCTCGTAGGAATGCCAGACTTAATTCCGATCCGAGGAAGAGGGGGGAGATGGGGTGCTGGCGGTGCATCTGGATCCAGATCGAGAGACGAAAGGGCCGTTGCTTGTCCCCAACTGACCGTTCACGAGGAGAAACCGGTACAATAATATTCATTTCGACCACAGGTACGGAGCCTGGGCAGGCTCGCCAGCTCCCATGGATAAACCGTGGTAATAACGCTATGCCAAACAAGAGTTGGCTGGAGGTTCTCACGCCTTAACTTTACAGGCGCTCGGCAAAGCTGCCTCTCGCTACGTAGAGGACGGCGAGCACCCCCGGCAGTTCATTGGAATTCTCCGTGACATTCAAGGCCTGAATGACACTCCCGATAGTGCCTACCAGATCGAATTGATCGACGACAATCAGGTCAATGCCTGGCTTCGTCTCTCCCAGTGCTCCACCCTTACTGTCGCCTGCTTCCTACACTGAGCAGCTGTTGCCCCTCCTGATGGTGGGGACCCTGTTCGTCCCAATACACCTCTTGTTGGGCACAGCCGGAACTATCTCTTCCCTGGCCAATTTGACGTCGCTGAGTTCTACACTGAGCCAGAATCTGACTCTGATGCGGAGGATGATGTGGAGCGCCATGCAAGGCGCAGAAGGGCCTTTCCTAGGTCCCACAATGGCTGGCAGAGGAGAATTGTGAGCAATGATCGTAGGGTTGTTAGGTTCCAGACCCACTCCCGGGAACTGATTTCGCGCACTTGAGTGAGGCAGGGGCCGGCGTATATGAGCCGATATGCAGGACAAGATGTCCCAATGGTGGCTCTTCCCCCTGGGATCCCACCTCCCGGGTGTGAGGTGTCAGTACATGGCGCTATTGAGGAAGGCGCTGTGATAACGGTGGGGGTGATGGGGTGATGGGGTGTTGGGGTGTGGGGCAATGGGGGCAAGGGGGCAATGCCTAGGGTTTGTTTGCGCCGGGCAGCGTCTTCTTTGGGCTTTTGGGTAGTTTTTTCTTTTGTTTCACTGGCTTTCTTAGGTTTTGCTTTCATTTCTATCCATGGGTTCAGCGCCGGGGGGGGGGTTGGGGCTTGTTTGTACCGGGTAGTGTCTGCTTGGGTCTTTCGGGTGGGCTCTCATTCATTTCATGGGTTTTTGCTTACTTTGTTTTGCTCTCGTTTCTATCCATTTGTTGGGTTTTCTGGGACTCATTTTGTGCCGGACTGCGTCTTCTTTGAGCTTTGGGTAATTGTTCTTTTGTTTTACGGGCTTTGCTTCTTTGCTTCTGCTTTGCTTCTATCTATTAATTATTGCCTTAATCCTATTTGCTCTGTCATCCGGCTTTCCTATAGTTTACCCGGTAGTCTTAGATTTTAAGGTTTTTAGTAGTCTTTTTATTTTTAGAATTAGTTGAGTGCAATAGAAAGCTTTTCTGGGACGCTAAACGTCCCTTTTATCCTTTATCCTATCCTAGTATGTATAATCCAATCTATTGAAATGATAAGTTATGTTCATCCAAGCCCCGCATATGAAATCCTGTCCCGGCATTCCCGGAGATACAGTCTCTATTCGCTCAGAGCCATCCGTGCACGTAGCCTTTAAGACTTTCGGAGGCCAAATGGTGGTAGGATAGTCTGAGACCATGCCAATGATTCTCATGGACCATGGGTCATAGCTAGGAGTCCGTGTGTAACAATAACATAAAGCTTGTTCGTCCGCAATACACGCTGTTCGTCCCCAATACGACATAGTGAGTTCGATTCCTGCGGGACTTTTATCTCTACATCTAATTCCTTTTTCTCCTCTAGTTCTTTCATATAAACGCGCAATCATGAATGGAAATACGAGCAGAGGTCAGTCACGCCTCCTGGAGGCCAATGTGAGTTCTCCCAAGACTTAAATATCCCATTCTTGACCAGAGGAGTAGGACTAGCCCCCCGAGCTCAGGCATCATCGTCGAGACCTTCAGTAGCCTTCACGGATATTTCAACGCCAGCACCAGAAACACAACGACGAGTTCATTTTGAGGAAGAGCAACCTACAGATGTTGACGATGATGACATTCCTCCTAGACGTCGCCGATGGGATGAAGACGTCCTGCTGAACCACTCCCGCAGCCACTTCCACAGAGGGTCAGGAGCCGGTTAAGATATGTAAGTAAATCTAATAATTTTTTCAATTGACATGCTTATAAGAAAGAGTACGGAGGACACCCCAACACCGGTTCTAAATGGCCCTTCACAGGGGGTTTAAATGGCCCTTCGCAGGGGCTTGCATCACAAGAGCAGGCAGCACAATTACATTCCGGCCATCTCAGAGACAATTCATCACAATTCTCACCCTATATTCCTGATACGGCTGAAGAGGAAGAAATTATTGCCGTCCCATTCACGACGTAGTATAGCTGATCCAGACTTTCCAGAGTCTAATATCGGGACCACTATCACACTATCGGCAAAAAGCAATACATTGCAGGGTGAGGCGAGGATCATCTTTGAGAAGCTGCAAATATGGACTGGTATCATATGTGGTTTGTTAATCCCTTTGTAAAGCCTGCCGAAAACAATACGCTTCTGAAGGTTATTGGGTAAAGGCAGCTAGAAAGTTAGGTTGGGGAAATAGGTAATGGAAAGGCGGGCAATGACTTTTGTAAGTCCTTTAATTGAGAAGAACGTCCTATTGGAGACTGATCACGGCTAATTAGATACTTTAGTTGAAATCGAGGCAGTCTAGCGCCAGGTCACATCTAGTTTCAGAGAGCAAGAATATAATTGAGGACCTGTATGACTTCTCGCAAAAACCACCAACCGAAATAAAGGCGCGAGTTGCCTATTTGCTCAAAATGATCGGTTTACATGCCACCCAAGTAAACAACAAGTTAGTAAACTCCAATCGTCCCCGTGAGACGAGATAAGGCTTACCCAGATAGGACTGTGGTTGGCGCTTTTCTGCGCTAGAGATAGCAAAACTCTTGTTTCATAAGTGGTACCGGGGTTGAGAATGCAGTGAGGACCGAAAAATCATTTCTTAATCGTACTAACGACGTCCTGATATGCCTTACCACGGCATGTCTGTATCATTCTCTGAAGGCTTGGAGTTCCGGATCATTTGTTCAACCTCCAGATTTTTCCGCTCTGACAGCACAAAGTTAGTATGACTCGTTTAAAGGTTCAAATCCGCCGTTGTAAAGCCTATCGTACTCACTAGAAAATTTAGATGTCTATCTTCGACAGCGTGCTACCTGGCAAAGACTGCCGCCAGGAGTGCGAGATAAACTCGTTGAAGATACAAAAAAACGTATTAAGAAAATGCTGCGGGAGGCGGATTGATACCAGATCAGGAGTCTCGTGCCCCACTGGAGGACAGAGAAGCTGCAGGATATTTGGATTTGCAGATTTAGGGATAGGAAAGCGAGGTGGAGGACGATCATTCAGATCCCGAAGCGGGGAGGCAGTTGAGGCTCCCGAAGAGGAGTTGGATGGGGACGCATAACGTCCTATTTGGGACAAATGTAGATTTAAATAAAATAAACAAATAAAAGAGCTTATTATTGTTATTATTATTATTATTTTGAATATGCCACTTAGAGTTAGACTTCAACCCAGTTTGTGAAAAAGCCATCAGGGGAAAGTCGCTTGGGGCCGAAGGAAAGTCCCAAAGAGCCATGAAGAAGGCAGGAAGGCGAGAACAGTGAAGGAATAAGCCAGCGCAAGGCCACGCATCATTAAATAATGGACGGTCATCCTCGGGAAAGCGACGAATAGCGTCCACTTAGATATTGTATACACGGAGAAATTATTGGGGCTGGATTAGGTTATGGGGCAATGGCAAGGAGGAAGGGGAGAAATAAGTGAGAATTAGGAAAGCAGAAGAACTACGGGGAATGGTGCATTGCAGACGTTCGGAGTCGCGAAGAGTTTGTCAATAGGAAATTCAAACAGGATGTTTGGGTCAACAAGGGAACAATGCGTGGTGCGAGAGGTAATGCCGGATAAACTTTAGAGGAAAGGTCAAAGCTGGAATGGACCAGATAATGGCGTGTTTGAGCTGTCGGGAAGCATGATTGAGTCGTGGGGCAGAAATCCATAACGGAACAATTCCTGGCGTGAGAGGTAATGCCGGATAAACTAAAGTAGAAGAGTCAAGCGCGAATGGACCGTGCAATGGCTCAAAGAGGACAAAGTACGTCCAGAAAACATTGCATGACAACGAAATTACTGACGGAAAAAAAATTGCCGCTTGACCCCGGATTTATTCCGAAGTTATGGGGCATGGACGAGAGATACAACAACGTGAGGTTTATAATTTGGCCCCCCATACCCCCTATCCCTTATGAGGTATGGGGGTCAAATGTCAACTTTTGCTGATGATCAGCCGAGGGGACCCTAGGGACTATCGAAGATAGTCTGAATCCTTAAGGAACAAAAGAGGGTTGGAAAGAAAAAGCATGGATTTTCCAGTTCAGGATACGGTCGACGAGTAGGTAACAAGCACCAACATGAGTCACCTGAGTAACAGTTCCCGGAAACAGGAGACGAAAGACAAAAAGAGCCGCCCACGAGGGAAAAACCCCATAAGTGCTAAGGGGCGCACCATAACAGGACAAAATACCGAGTGGTCTTGTCGGCCGAAGCGCGTGACCCCAAATGGACCCTCAGAGTGGGCGTGTACATCCCTTCGGACCGCTTCCCGTCACATGAGGACAAATGAGCTGGGGCTGGAGGACAGGAGGAGGTACGGCGGATTCCTCGCCGAAGCTGGTATGGAAACACACGTGACATAAGACCACCATACAGGGAGGTGCACCCTAGTGGTGACAGCTCCTAGAGTAGTACCAGTATGAGATGAACCACCTCTTTGGATAGGAACTCCTCGGTAAGAGGTAAAGACCGCTAGTAGTGGGCTGCCCGATGCAAGAGACAAGTTTATTTAAGTTGCAAAATACTTGCTGAGAGATCTCCTAATCTGTTTTAACTTGGCGGTTAGCCTAAGGTCTTGCGTTCAAATCTCAACATTAGCAAAATTATTTAGATTTTCAAAAATATTTGATGAGTGGACAAGCATATACATAGGATAGTTTAGCATAGTTACTCTTACACAAGTTTGTCTGAGGAGGCTTCAAGAGGCGAAACGGTGCGGGCACGGTAACAAACCAGTCTAGTTACCAATAAAACCTCTCTAGTTATCATGAAAAAATTATCGAAGAAAGGGGCCCAGCCCCTAAGCGAGTAAAGACAACCCCAAAACATTATGATTGCCCCGAAGCCAATGCCTTCATACAACTAAACGAACACCGCCATAAGATACGAGTCTTACGAGACTCAGGATCAAACATCTTCCTATTGAACCAAAACACCGTACGGATGCTCAAAATACTCTACGAAGTAAGGGATTACCCCTTATGAATCACGGCCTTCAATGGCGAAATCTCCCCTACCGGAGGAAAATATATCTCTCATTCAATAAGATAAGAAATTGGAAAAAACGGACACATAACTGACGTTTCCTGCGAAATAGCCGGTGGAGGAAACTATGACATGATGATACCATTCAGATGGTGGCACCAGGAACACCCCATCTCGAATATTCAAGCTCCAAGTTAGTGGAGTTATGACAGTTCCAAATGCGCTGCCCATGTCGAGGATGTAGGAATAGCAGATATGTTCGAATGGGATGAGACAGTAGCATTTGACGAAGAAGCACGAATGGTCGGGAGAATTGGGATGACCGTCAAAGATGAAGTACAGCTCGAAAATTTGCCAAAGCCGTATTGGCAATACAAAGAGCTCTTCGAAGAAGAAAAAGCAGAGATGTTGGCACCTAGACCAACCTTTGACCATCCTATCGATTTAAAGGAAGGAGCCACACCCCCGTGGGGGCCGGTATACCCGATGTCAGCGTACCAATTAAAGGAATTAGACGAATACCTAAAGAAAATGCTGGCACTGGGGAAAATAGTCCATAGCAAATATCCCGCTGGGGCACCAATCCTATTTGTCCCAAAGCCCAATTGAAGGTTACGATTATGTGTAGATTACCGACAGCTTAACAAGCCCACCATCCTACATAAATATCCCTGGCTGCTCATGACAGAACTAAGAGAATGAGTCGCCGGAGCACAGATCTTCGCCATGCTAGACCTCAAAGATGGCTATTATCTAATACGCATTCGAAAAGGCGACGAGTGGAAAACTGCTTTTCGGACACGATACGGCTATTAAGAATATAAGGTCATGCCGTTTGGTCTGGATAATGCACCGGCCACCTTCCAAGCTATGATGAATGAAGTCCTGAGAGAATTTCTAGGCCATGGAGTAGTAGTTTATCTGGACGATATACTAATTTACTCAAAAAGTCTTAAAGAAGACGAAGATTTAGTCAAGAAAGTGCTCGCAAGATTAGAGCAACATGATCTTGCAATCTCTCTTAAAAAATCTGTGTTTGATGTCAAGACGGTAGAATTCTTAGGATACATCGTAAATACGGAAGGAGTGACAATGAGCGAGTGGAAAGTAGAAAGCATTAGGGGATGGAAGGCCCCTAAATCAGTAAAGAGGTACAAATCCTTATTGGGTTTGCAAATTTCTGCCGAAGGTTCATAAAAAACATCTCTGGAATATGTAAACCAATAACCGATACCCTAAAGAATCAGGAGAAAGGGGTGAAAAAACCCTTTTACTGGGGGCAGGAGCAGGACAAAGCATTTGAAGAGCTGAAAAAGAGGTTCACGACAGAACCAATCCTAGCACATTTCTACCCAGAGAGAAAGACAGTGGTAGAAACTGACGCCAGTGACTTCACTCTAGGGAGTGTATTATCACAATACCTTGGAAAACAATTACACCCAGTAGTGCTCCACTCCCAAAAACTCAACGACGCCGAAAGAAACCAGGAGATCCACGACAAAGAACTCTTAGCAATCGTTGATGCATTTAGGGAATGGAAACACTACCTAGTTGGAGCCGAGGAGCCTGTAACGGTCTTTACCGATATTCAGAACCTCCAAAATTTCTTAACCACAAACGTTTGGAACCCTCGCCAGATCTGATGGGCCCAGTGGTTGGCAAACTTCAATTTTAAAATCGTTTACCGACCAGGAACCAAAGGCGACAAACCAGATGCTTTAAGCAGGCGGCCGGAGTACCGCCCTGAAGGGGGAGCTACGCACCCAGAACAGTCAATTTCAAAGGCAGAACGTTTGCAGGTTTCAATCATATCAAAGAAAAAGAAACTAGATATCAACCTGGTGTCAAGAAGAACATTGGCGACAAACTGGTTAGGAATAAAAAGGCTGTGCAAGGAGGCGATAACCCCGACGAAAGGATCCAAGCCAGCAGCAGGCCATGACATATACGCGTTAAAGGACGGTATCATACCCGCACGAGGACAGGTGATGATAGAGACTGGAATCGCTATGGACTGCCAAAAGGAACCTATGGAAGATTAGGGGCAAGAAGCGGAATGGCCAGCAAAATTGGGATTGCAGTAGGTGGAGGAGTCATTGACGCCGACTATACGGGAGAAGTTAAAGTAATCCTCTGAAACCATACAGAAATAGACTGCCTGTTCAAAAGATGCGATCGCATAGCACAACTCATTGTCGAAAAGATTGAGACAAGCGAGGCCATGGAAGTTGAACGGCTAAGCGACACCGAGCGCGGTAACCAAGGATTCAGATCAACCGATCTCACCATCAAAAGGCTCGTCAAATGGAAGGAAAGCAAAGTCATAGTAAGCATGTTATATGCTGAGCAAGAGGAAAACGAGTACTTTGACGAAGAAGACGTTGGCTCTCATCCCCGCCAAGCTCAAGAGAAGACGATGTTATCGACAGAAATAGTTGCGGCGATACAACTCAGGACGATGAACGACGATTTCCTGAATCAAGTCATTCTCGCTGGAAAAGAAGACGAGGACTGGACGAGAAGGAAAGAAGAGTTAAGCAGATTAAAAGGCAAAGCGAAGGCCATGCCAAACCATTGGGACGTGGAAGACGGACTGCTCTACTACAAGGGAAAACTTTTTATCCCCTCGAATGAGAATATCCTAACTGAGATCGCACAAGGATGCCACGACTCCAAGGTGGCAGGACATTTTGGACAAGAAGAGACAATCGAGATTATCACGCGGGATTTCTATTGGGAAAGACTGACGGAGTGGGTCAACGACTATGTCAGATCATGTGACCATTGTCAACACAACAAATCCCCAAGACATGCGAAGTATGGGTTACTTCAACCCCTAGAAGTCCCCTATGCTGCATGGACCTCAAGCTCAACCGACTTTATTACCCAGCTCCCTTAATCTCAAGGACATACACAGATTATGGTAGAAGTAGACCGCTTCACCAAAATGGCACACTTTATAGGCTTAAAGACAGAAGCAACCGCTAAGGACGTTGAGGACACCTTCCTTCGAGCAGTGTGGAACCTTCATGGGCTCCCTACCGAAATTGTTTCGGATATGGATGCAAAATTCTCGGGCGAATTCTGGGAATCATTGTGCAAAGCGCTTGGAATCAACAGGCGAATGTCAACGGCTTATCACCCACAGAGGGACGGTCAAACTGAACGAACCAACTAAGTGCCAGAAGGATACTTGCGAAACTTCGTCAATTACGACCAGGACGATTGGTACCAGCTATTACCGTTAGCCGAACACGCCTATAATAACTCCAAGGCCGCAGCAGACAAGATTACGCCTTTCTTCGCCAACTATGGTTTCCACCCACAGACAGAATGGATGAAAGAAAGAGAAGCTCAAAATCCAGGCGCGACCATGTATAAACACTGGATGCAGACAATACATGACCAAGCCAGACTGATGTTAAATGAAAGCGGGGAAGCGATGAAAAGATACTATGACCGAAAAGCGACTCCCCAGCCAGACATCGATGTCAGAGATTTGGTAATGTTGAACGCAACAAACATTAGAACCAAACGGCCTTCGAAGAAGTTAAGTCCAAAGCTCTAGGGTCCTTTTAAAGTTTTAGAAAGATGAGGGAATAGAGCATAGGAGTTGGAAATCTCGCCTCGCTGGAAAATACACCCAGTATGTCACGTCTCATTGCTTGAGCCTTATCGGGTTTCTGACCGACCGAACCGAGAACAACGACCCCTCGAGCCCAAGGATGTTGAAGCAGACCTCGAGTGGGAAGTTGAAAGTATTGTAAACAGGGAGGTCATCTCGTATACAAGAAAGGTTTGGGGCAGAAACAAAAAGTTTAAAGAACTTCAATATTTTGTAAAGTGGAAGGGTTGCGCTGAAGATGAAAATACCTGGGAGCCACCGGAGGGGTTGGCAAAGCCAGAGAACAGGTGGATAAGTTTTATAGGGAAAACCCGGACATGCTGGGCCTAGAAGAAGTCGAGTAGTATGCGAATGATTTTCCATGGGTGGACAAGTAAACGCTTGTGCTTTTTACCCCGACCATGCTGAGCTCGAAAAGGAATGTAAATTAGTTAGAAACCGAGAAAGTATCCGGAATGGAACTTAGGAGAGGGGAGCTCATGTTAGACATAGAGCCCCCCAGTACATTATTAGGGATAAGTTACCCAACCTTGCGCAATAATCTCCTTTGGAAAAATACAACTCACCCCCCTCTGGCCCCGACGTTTGACCACTAAGTCAACACTGGTCACCGCAGGAGTTGTGTCCCCTCACCAAAACCCAGTGTCAAGATAACCCATCTTGGGACACCGAATACGTCGGCGCCGTCTGTCCGACCGGTTCCTTTTCGCAGGATATATGAGGGGGTGTCTTCAGCTACCTTATGCAACACGCTCCGCGCCCCCTATTTTCCTGACCATAACTTTTACAACACCACAGTTTCTAGTGCACGATCCCCCCCTTCACCCTTTTCTCCTACTCAAGTCGGGCTTCACGCCCCCTTTGACCCACCATTGAACCTCTCGGTCCCCCCATCTCACTCTTCCAGTCCCCCCCGGGCCTTCCTCTGTTACTTCCTCTACCTCTGAGATCTCCTCTGAGGCCCGCTTTCTGGCCTCGCTCTTCTCACGAACTCGTTCCCTCATTAGCTTCACCCCTGAGCAACTGCCTTCTCTGACCCCTCAGGAATGCGACAACCTCTCGGTTGGCGAAAGCTCCCTCCTCCCTCTACTGTGTGCCTCCCTCCACGCGGTCAACTCACTCGGCTCCCAGTTGGAGGAGCTCCGCTCATCCGTCCACGACCTGCAGTCTCAGGTCGCCAACTCCTCCCCTAACGAGGAACTCCATGAAGTCCGGGACGCTATCCGGGACCTGTCACATAGGATTGTCGCCACCCCTTCCGCAGGGGCCCCTCAGAACGGGGCTCGCCCCCCCCCACCAGTTCCTTCTCACGCTCACGCTGGCCCCTCTGGCCCACCCTCTTCGCTTCCCCCTTCGAAGCCTGCTCCCACCCCCTCCCATGCCCCCTCTCAAGCAAAATCATACGCTCAAGTCATACACGGTGGTACCTCTGAGTTTAATGCCGCGGTCAGGGCCAAAATGGCCAAGTCCAAGGCAAAGGGTAAGAACTCCCCCAATAGCACTTCCGCTAACAAAGTCGCGGCGGTCGCACAGGACGCCTCCCCAAAAGGTCCTGCCCCTCTCCCCAGCGCTGCTAGAAGGTTCTTCGCCCCTCGTTTGACCCATTGCCCTCACCACCAGGAATCCTCCATCTGCGTCCGTTTCCCCGAAATTGCTGCCTCCGTCCTACGGCAAGCCGGCTCGAATGTCCCAAAGTCCTTTAGAGTGTCGGTCAGCCCGAAAGGTGCTGTCTCCCTCGCTGTGGCTGACCCCCTCGTCCCCGCTTCTTGTTACGCCCCCTTCATTGACGCCTTCGCAGCGAGGCTTAACCAGTCTTTGCCGGTCAACAACAACCCCTGGGAACATTTCCGCTACGCCCCCACTGAGGTTCAGTTTGCTATCCATGGTCTCCCCATGGATGCCCATCCTGAGTCAGACGAGGAACTTCATCCTTTACTACTTGCCGGCGTTGACAACGCCAAGAACCTGATAATCACCCGCTCCCGTTTCCTTAATGCTGACCGAGAGGCCAGAACCAATGGGAAAAAAGCCTTTTCAGTCGTATCCCATGTCTCAGCAGATTGAGCATGGCGCATGACAGACCCTCCCCGTATCCTCCTCTTGGGCGACAATCGTGAAGTCAAAAGAGCCTGCTCCTCTAACGCCGAAAGCCAGTGCTTTAACTGCTGGAAATTCGGGCATCTAAAACCTCTGTGCAAGGAATCTACTGTTTGCCAACTCTGTGGCGGCCCTCACTCCAAGGCTGATCATCGCTGCTCCAATCCCACATGCCCTAAAGAGGGCAACCTTCGTCCCATTCTCGGCTGCTGCATAGCCTCCCCGGCTAAGTGCCCAAATTGCCACGGCCCTTACTCCGCCAGGAACAGAGACTGCCCCGAGCGCCCTCCCGCTGGTTTCACCCCTGCGGCCCCACCCGGCGACTCCAACGCCATGGATGGCTCAGAGGCAGCCCCTCTTCCCCCTACTCAGGACTCGGTACCTAGCACCCCTCAAGCTAGGCCCGTTCCATCTGGAACCGATCCCCTCGTCACCCCAAAACCGATGCCGTCCTTTTCGTCCTACCGTCCTCCCTCAAGGTCTGGTCGCCCACTCCCCGATGTGGACCCCAGCCCCTCCCCTGCTCCTAGAGACACTTTGGCCTCGCGCCGGTAGATGTCTAACACCCCGCCGAATAACCTGAGGGGGCCGGCCCCCCTCCGCTCGCTTCATCTTATTCAACACAACTGCCTAGGGAGCTGGAATGTATTTCTTTCTTTGTTTAATTCTTTTAAGGTTTCTCCTAATTACCTGGCCATTGTGGCCCTACAGGACCCCCCCTTTTGGAAGGGCCGTCTTCCATCTTTCCAAGGATTTGATAGTTATTTTCCTTCCTCCCCATCCCCCAAACCCAAAGTCGCTTTTTATGTTTCATTGGCTTTTCAGAAAGAAGTTTCGGTCCTCCCCAGCTCTGTGGAGAGGAATGATGTGTTTTCACTTTATGTGTTCGCAAATAACTTGTTTGGTGTTGGTTTTCCTTCCTTTCGTATTTTGAACCTTTACAACCTTCCGGGCAAGAGGAGGGGGGACGTTTCTGTGTCTCCCTCTGTTGCTTTTCCTCCTTCTTTACTTCCCTTTTTAGTGCTGGGTGATTTCAATCTTCATCATCCCCTCGCAGACCCCTCTCGCCGCCACTCCGCGCAGGAGCTGGCTCTGTCCTTTCCTTTTTTTCAGAGAGCTTCCGAACAGGGCTTTTCCCTTTGGAATACCCCAGGTGTTTTCACGAGGTTTCCCCTTGGTGGCTCTGCCAGACCATCTGTTATTGATTTTGCTTTTTCTTCTTCTTTGCTGCGTCCTTTTGTTCAAAGTTGGGACACGCTTTTACCATCCACTGGCTCAGACCATGTTCCTATCTCTGTATTTCTGCAGCACCCTAAACTGCACCCTCCCCCCCCTTCCCCCAACTGGTTGCTAACAGATTGGGTTTCCCTTTCTCCCCGTCTCGATGCCCTTGCTCTCCCTCCCCCTCCGGTGAACCCCCCCCGCTCCGCCCTCGAGGCTTGGTTTGACTGTGCCTTGCGGTCAGTCACTTCGCTCTTGATCAGTCACACTCCCCTCTCTCGCCCCTCTACCAGATCCAACCATGGTGGTCCCCTCTTCCATCAACCCTCCGTCGTGAATATCATTCCGCTTCCCGCAAGGCCAGGGCCTCCCTCTCTGTACAAGACAGGATGGCAGCAAAGCTCTCCAAGAATGGGTACTTCAAAGCAATCAAGAATGCTAAGAATTCCCAGTGGAGATCTCTCCTAACCAATGCAACCCCACGTTCCATATGGACATTTAAGAAATTCTCACTGGGCCGCCCCGTCTCGCGCTTCCCCTCCTTCCCCGACGCAGTCACTCCGTTAGACATCAATTCCTCACTTCTCGCACATTTCTTCCCAACCCGCCCCACTCCCTCTCTACCTGCCAACCTGTCCGCCTTCAGCGACACCCCAACCCTCACTGCAGGCGAGGTTGCCGCAGCTCTCTCCAAGTGCTACCCATCCTCCGCTCCCGGACCAGACACCATCCCCTACTCCATGTGGAAAGCCCTTCACAAGGCCTGCCCACACATCTTAAACACCCTCCTGGCCCCGCTTTTGCTATATGGGCACTACCCTGCCTCCCTCAAGCGGGCACATGGCGTTGTCCTCGACAAGCCTGGGAAGTCCTCCTATGACTCGCCAGCCTCCTTCCGCATCATTGTCCTCCTAGAAACTGTTTCTAAGATCCTTGAGAGGATCGTTGCCTCCCGCCTCTCCACTGTCGCCCACTTCCAGAGGCTCCTATCCCCCAACCAGTGCGGCTCCCTCCCGACCCTCTCCTCTTTCGATGCCTGCAAGGCGATGGTTGACACCGTCCGCATGCTGCAAAGGTCTCGCAGGAGAGTTTCCTCCCTCTTCTTAGACATCAAAGGTGGCTTTGACAATGTTGATGCCTCCATTCTATGCTCCCTTCTTCGCAAGAAGATGGTAAATCGCTACTTAATTTCTTGGGTTTTCTCCTTTTTAACAGACAGAAGGTGCTGCTTGTTGTTTCAGGGCTCTCCCAAGGTTTTTTCCTCGGTTACTGTGGGTACCCCTCAAGGGTCTCCAATCTCTCCTTTGTTGTTTGTTATTTATGTTTCCTGTTTACATGTGGCAGTTCCCAGAGGGGTTATCCTGTCCTATGTTGATGATTTTTCTATTACTGTTGCTTCTTCTTCTTATCGTACCAATGTTAGGCTGCTTCAGAGGACCTTCGGTGTTATGAAGGCCAAAGCCACAGCTGTCAAGGTGGGCTTTTCCATTCCTAAGACGGAACTCATACATTGGCGCACTCCTCACCAGAGGGACCACCCGAGCGATCCCAAACCCCCTCGGATTGCCCTGGACGGCCAGGTTTTCTTCCCCTCCACTCAGCTCCGTTGGCTGGGCTACTGGTTCTCCCAAACCTTTCGACTACGGCGCATTTCTCCCGTCACCTCGCCCTCTCCCAGGCTGCCTTCTCAGCCGTTAGGAGAATGTCGGGCTCAGGATCTGGAGTCTCCTCACACCTCTGTCACAAATTGGCATACTCAATAATTTTTCCCATCCTTTCATATGGGGCTGATTTCTTTGTCCCAACTAAGGGGCTCCTTCACAGGATGAACATTCACTGGCATCACGTCCAGAGATGGGTCACGAACTGCTTTAGGGCCACTCCCACCACTATTCTAGCCGTGGAGGCTGCGCTCCCCCCCCTCTCGGTTCTTCTCCCCCACAAACGCTGCATGGCAGCCCTACGTCTCTGTTGCTCCCCCCCGACCATCAACCCAGCGGCTGCTCGCCTCCATCCATCCTTTCCTTCGGCCCTTCCCGACCAGTCCGCTGAGCACCTGAGGGCTTTATGCGTGGGCCTGGACCCCAATGTCAGGCCCCTCCTCTGGTCTACCCCCGAACGAAAACCTCCAGTCAGAACCCATCTCCCAGTTGATGCTCTTGCTCACCTCATCCTCCCCCTCATCGAGGGCCTCTCACCTCTCCCCCTGTTGGGGTCGGCCCTACTGCCGGATCTCCTGACCCTTCCCCTGGAACCCCAATTGCGGGCCGCCTACTCCTCTCTGCAACGCAAGGCTCGGGCCATGATGTTAGACTCGTGGAAGTCCTCTGTCCCGCCACCAGCCTACAACTCGTTTCCTCTCACTACGACTCCACACCCGTTCATGGGCTTAGGCAAAATCATGGCCGGCCGAATTCACCAAATGCGGGCCCAGAAGAGCTATCTGGCCGCCCACCCCACCTGGTCCCAACCTGATCTCTCCCCACTCTGCCCCCTTTGTGGGGATGAGAACGAGACGTTCAGTCATGCCGTCCTCCGATGCGAAGCCAAGAGTATCCCAAGAGCCCGCCACCTCCAAGGCGCGCTCTCCGTCGGGGCAGACTCCCCGCTCTGGTCCTCGGCCCAACTCCTCCTGGGTCTCGCCTCCTACATCAATGAGACGTGCACCAACTTTCCTCCCACTATGGCCACCTATGAGTTGTCCTCTCCGGTTTCAATGGTTTTTCCTTCTTCCCCGGCTGTAAGGGGTTTTTTCGATTCATCTCCTTTGCGCCTTGTTTGAGTTAAGCTGGGGTGTTTGGTTTGCTTATATTTATGGTTTATGATTTTTCCTATTAAGCTTGTGTTGGTTGTTGATTTTACTTTTGGTGAATTCCGTATGTTGGTATTGTGTCGAGTACTTGACACAGTTTGGGGCAGATGTTTTGAGTTTTTACTTTGTTAGTGGTTTTTGGGATTAAGGTTTTCTTTACACCATAGCTAGCGCTGCATGCGAATTCTTGTACCTTAACAATGAATACATGATATAAAAAAAAAAAAAAGTAAAAAAAAAAAGTAAAAAAAAAAAGAAACGCTACCTTATGCAAGTGGAAGCATCCGAATAGGACTACGTCGCATAAAGTTACAAGCCCTCGAAGATATTGGATCGAAGAGTGGTCGTTAAGTAACGGGACGAAATCTTCGCGAAAGTTAGTCACTTCAGTCTGGAAAGTCGCCCAGTACTAGAAGAATAGTGTATACCCAGGAAGGGGGTTGGGGAACCCCTAAAGGACCGGTTAGCTTAAGGCCGATAACTATAATTGTAACTTTTGGTTCGATTCATAGTCCAGAGTGGTATAATGCCGGTAGATGAGACCATAAACGCACATGCAGTCTGGTTTCCGATGGAGCTAACAAAAGAAGACTGGCCATCTTCGGTTCGGCGGGTAGTCTATCTGCGTTGACAAACTTGGGTGATTATTCGTAACTTGATTCGCTTCGGATAAAAGATCGTATGAACACTACCAGAGGTGTCCACACCATCGTAGAATAAAGGTTCTTACGTGTCTACAAGTCGCGTATGGGTGCAGAGGTTTTCAGGGTCAGAAAGGGTTCGCACTTCTGTTGAAGTGGGAAAAAAGAGTAAGAGGTACATATTGAGACGAAAGGATTATGTAGCCCGCGAACACCCAGACGCGGCATATAAATATCGAGGTGTCTTCGCAGCATATACAAACAACAAGCAACAGAGAAGAGACCTTAATAATATATACACGTTACTACAGTCAGTAGTCAGAAGTGTTCGTGATACGCTTACTAAGCGACCTCGCCAAAAAAAAAAGATGCTGGCTTCCAAACTTGATCTCAATTTCCAGTCACCACTACCATAAAAGCCTGAATAATTAGACTGTAAATTAATGCTATATAATTGGACTTTCCTCTCTCTATGTTCAGGAATTTTTCAATTTTTTTCCTGCTTCTGTCCCAATGTACAGTACATTTTTGGATTCCTGACTCCTCATACAAAGATTCACTCTCAAATTATTGGATGGAATAATATATAATTAATACAGCTTTAACCCATTACATTTCTGCTTCTACAGGGTTAAATGCACAGTAACTATTCTGCTTATAGCAAGATTTAAAGTATTTTCAACAGGATAGTATTGGGAAATCTCCATTTGAAAGTCTTGATTTTTCACTAATGTAACCTGGAGTTAGACAAACCTTTTGATCCAGTGCTGTAAATTGGAACAGAAGTGGAAAAAAATTAAAAAAATTGTTAACCATACTAAAGAAAGTCCAATGATATAGCATAAATTTAGAATCTAATTATTAAAATTTTTAGAGTAGTGGTGACTGGTTATTGAGATCAAGTTTGGAAGCCGGCATCTTCTTTTTTTTTTTTTGGCGAGGTCGCTTAGTAAGCGTATCACGAACACTTCTGACTAGGGACTGTACTTCAAACTTTTATCGCACAATTACTTTATCTTAAAACCATTCGTCTCCCTAGACGATTATCTCCAAATACCTCAAAGCAATTAGGGACTTAGCATGATAACATTCTTCCATTACGCTACCCCCATAACAGCCCAAAGGGTGCCATGTCACTCACCGTCGCTGACCCTTTAGTTCCCGCCACCTCCTACGCGCCCTTCTTTGATGACTTTACCGCAAGGCTCAATCAGGCCTTCCCGGTTAACAACAACCCATGGGATCACTACCGCCTTGCCCCAACTGATGTCCAATTTGCCATCCATTGACTCACCATGGATGCACACCCGGACATGGATGAGGAGCTCCACCCTCCGCTACTGGCCACCGTCGACAACGCCAAAAACCTGAT
The DNA here is from genome assembly GCA_003070745.1 of Tuber borchii. NCBI lineage: Eukaryota > Fungi > Ascomycota > Pezizomycetes > Pezizales > Tuberaceae > Tuber > Tuber borchii. The sequence goes on from NESQ01000631.1 coordinate 25,166, forward strand.
CATTACCCTTTCCCGTTTTCTTAACGCTAACCGTGAAGCTAGAACGATTGGAAAAAATGCCATTTCTCTAGTTGTTCATGTCCCGGCAGACCTTGCGTGGCGCATGACCTATCCCCCCCATATCCTCCTTTTTGGTGACAATCGTGAAGTCAAGAGAGCCTACTCCTCCAATGCCCAAAGCCAGTGCTTCAATTGCTGGAGGTTTGGTCACCTCAAACCCTTATGCAAAGAATCGACTGTCTACCAACTCTGTGGAGGCCCGCATTCCTAAGCCGATCATCGCTGCTCTAACCATACCTGCCCTAAGGAGGGCAACCTACACCCCGTCCTCAGGTGTTGCATCGCCTCGCCGGCCAGATGCCCCAACTGCCATGGCCCTTACTCCACCAGGGACAGAGACTGCACCGAGCCCCCCCCCCTACTCTCCCTACCGGGGATCCCCTAGTTGAATCAGACCACATGGACACCTCAGGGAGAGATCACCCGGCCCCCGCTCAGAACCCGGCGCTGGACACACCCCAACCACGACCCATCCTCTCGGGAGCCGATCCCCTAGTTACTCCAAAACCAATGCCTTCCTTCTCGTCCTACTGCCCTCCCTCAAGGTCTGGCCGCCCACTGCCCGATGTGGACTCCAGTCCCTCCCTGGCCACTAGAGACACGCCTGCCTCGGGCCGGTAGATGTCTAACACTTATTCTGACAACCTGAGTGGGCCGGCCCCCTCCGTTCGCTTCATCTTGTTCAACACAACCGCCTAGGGAGCTGGAATGTGTTTCTTTCACTCTTTAATTCTTTTACTGATTTCCCAAACTACCCGGCCATCATGGCCTTTCAAGACCCCCCTTGTGGAGGGGTCATCTCCCTACTTTTCAAGATTTTGATAGTGTTATGGGGGTAGCGTAATGGAAGAGTGTTATTACGCTATGGCCCTAATCGCTAAACAAGTGTTTTGGAGAATATCGTCAAGGGAGACGAATGCGTTTAAGATAAAAGTAATCGTGCGATAAGAAATTTAAAGTAGTAACGTGTGTATATTGTTAAGGTCTCTTCTCCGTTGCTTGTTGTTTTGTATAAGCTGCGAAGACACCTCGATATTTATATTCCGCGTCTGGGTGTTCGCGGGCTACATAATCTTTCTATATAACTAAGTACCTCTTACTCTTTTCACCGACTTCAATCGAAGTGCGAACCCCATCTGACCCTGAAAACCTCTGCACCCATACGCGACTTGTAGACACGTGAGAACTTTTATTCTACGATGGTGTGGACACCTCTCGTAGTGTTCGTACGATCTTTTATCCGAAGCGAATCAAGTTACGAATAATCACCCACGTTTGTCAACGTAGAGAGACTACCCGCTGAACCGAAGATGGCCAATCTTCTGGTGTCAGCTCCGTCGGAAACCAGACTGCATATGCGTCTTGCGGTTTCGTCTACCGGCATTATACGACTCTTGACTATAAATCGAACCAATGGTTACGAACATAGTTATCGGTCTTATGCTGACAGGTCCTTTGGGGGTTCCCCGACCCCCTTCCTGGGTATAGACTATCCTTCTAGTACTGGGCGACTTTCCAGACTGAAGTGTCTAACTTTCAGGCATTTTCGTCCCGTTACTTAACGACCACTCTTCGATCCAATATCTTCGAGGGTTTGTAACTTTATGCGACGTGGTCCGATTCGGATGCTTCCACTTGCATATGGTAGAGGTTTTTTTTTTTTTACTTTTTCTTTTTTTTTTTTTTTTTTTTTTTTATCTCCCGTTTATATTTGTTTGCTAAGCCGGCAGCTATCTAGGTACAAAGTCACCTCAGCTCATCGCTATGTAGACAAAAAACCTCCAACTACAGTCCATCCTCCATCCCACTCGCTAAAACCATCTGACCCTGCCCGACCAACCTAAACTACTTTGAGTAGAGGTAGAAAGCGAAGGCCCGGTACTACTGGTAAAAACTACGAGAGAAACAAAGGCCTGAAAACATCGAACCAATAAACCTCCACAGACGTCAACCCCAAAGAAAAGCCCCAAAGCGACAGTGAGAAACCTATGAACCAAAAAAAGAAAACTTCAAGCCCATCTAGAAATCCCCACCCATTGACAAAGAGGGCGGATGAACCAACCCACTCTAGCATACACAAGGGCCGTAAATGACCGGGGCATAAAGCCCAGCCGGAGAGTCAAGGCAAGGACCAGCGGGAGATCCATATAACTAAGCCAGCGCGGCGGAGACGTGTGGCGCCCGGAGCGAGACCCGGTGGTCACCGGAACCCGGACCAGAAGCGTTGCATAGCCTTGCCCCCTGAGGGGAAGGGCCAGAGGCGGAAGGCTGAAATCCCCTAGGAACAAGACAAAGTCAAGACCATCATAAGGGCACAGAGCCAGGAGAAAAAAGCAGTA
>NESQ01000632.1:0-27382 GCA_003070745.1 Tuber borchii
CCGACAGCTATCGCGCGTAGGGTCAAATACCTCCTTGAAGAGAACAGGTTCATGTGTCCCTCAGATGGATATGAGGTTGGTATCACAGATTGAGAAACCCGGATTTTGGATCACTACTGACTATGAACTGGGCGTAGGAAATAACCTTCCGGTTCCTTGCGACCCAGATTGATGACGCAATATATTGTAAGTATTTCGAGAGCAAGAGAACGGTGGGGATCTTAAACCCGGGGTTTTTAGACTGTATCAATAAGACGATCGTCTGCCTCACATGTGCAATACTCTGCCATACCCTGCCGCCGTGGCGAAGTGGGGCACTCCTTGACACTCCGGAGTTCAAGTCTGAGGCCGTCAGAGGTAAGAGTTTCCTGATCTCCGGGCCTTTCCTTCCGTTCGTCCAAGAGGTAGAGAGCTTACAAATTCGCAAGATCTTGTCTTATAGCCGAGTAACACATGGCGGGAGATCCCAAGGGTGACGCAAGAGCTGATTGTCCGGAATCTGGGTGAAACGATCATGGATAAGGTGTACCAAGACAATCGAGTTCTGAAGGAAAGGCGTGAAGGCTTTGCCAACGATCAAGAGGCAGTTCACACGGAACTGGACCGTCAGCTATCTAGCTGGAATCAGAGACGACCCGCTGCGCGAGAACCGACACCAATCAACACTGGCGTGATGCGTCTTGTATGACGCCTCGAGAGTCCACTGGAGTGTGAGCTGTCCAGCCAGGAGCTCCGACGAGCAGCTGCGCGAGAACCGACCCCAATCTACACCGACGGCAGGGTCCTAGAAGGACACCTGGAGAGTCAAGATGCGTCGCAGGAGAGCGCCAAGTCATTCGCCATTAGCCAGTCGGCCTTTGCTCGGGCGCTTGGAGGCTTAGATGCTGAGTCGGTGACTTTTGATGACTTACTAGACTTGACGCTGGAGCAGGAGCAGGAGAGCGCTGCCAACCCAGATCTAGCCAGTCGCCTTTGCCTGAACCTGGATGACTTTCAGGAAGATCAGGCAGCTGCGGGGGAGAACGTTCGCCAAAACGGCGACGAGGTCATATAGAATAAATAGATTTATTAGCCCGAGCGGTGTGAGCAGGACGTACTGATGGGCACGATCATCCTCGATGCTCGAGCATGATCGTGCCCATCGTGCCCATCGCTACAGGACGTCGAGGCGATCACAATGTAATAGTAGTAGATAAAATAAAATATGGGAAGAAAGCTTAATAGAGTACCAGGCGTGGAGTACTAGTACTAGTGACGAAGTCATGAACCGGCGTGTAAGGTATTGAGTAATCTCGAAGGTGTCTGGAAGATAGACGTATGGATTCTCGACGGCATCAGGAGACTTTGGCCTAGCCTCAGATGGTATCCTGCAGGCGTCCAAAGAGCCCCGAGCAGCATCGGGACGTGATAGCAAAAATTAGCTGCATCATGATGCAATTGGTCGAGAAGGTGATCGTCAGGAGGTGAGAGGCGAGGAACAGAGGCCGTCAGGCCGTGAGAGGCTAGAATCTGTGGCCGTCAGGACGGGAGAGGGGAAAATCAGAAGCCGTCGGGACGCAGGGGCGGAGCATTGGACGTCTTCAGGAAGGAGAGGACGCAGGGATCGACGTCAGGATCGCGTCAGGATGCGGTGTGACGGGGATGGCAATGTCCGGACAGAATGTCACACTGACGTTGCGTCTAGAATCACGGTTGAAGTTTTGAGCGTCCCGAGCTTCAGAAGCACAGGACGCTCAGGACTCATATTAGAATTTTTGCTGATGAATGTTGGTTAAGGATATTGCTAAGAAACTCCAGACAGTAATTGAGCATGAAAAGATAAGTCGTAGTAATCATGGCATAGGGTTAGGACTTACTAGTAAATGATCTTCAACATGGAAATTCCAACCCTCTATACTAATACATTTTGTCAGAAGTCCCATCCTACTAGGTCTTGGATAATTGCCCACAGGTAATAAAGATCTATATCGTTTGTCCAGTGAATGCTCTTAAGCTGGGCATGCATGCATTGGCCACACATGGTGTGCCGCCAACTCAAAATGCAGAATTGCATTTGTTGTTCTGACATCATTGGGAATTCAAGAGCTGATCAGGTCGTCAAGACGCAATGGGTTGAGGAGGCAATTGGATGCCCTCGATAGCTGTTCAGTGGTACTAGAGGTGGCGGCCGGATATTATGTTACGAACCAGTAACCCCTCTCCCTCTCTGTGAGCTTATATTTCTGAATGAAGATATTGACATCCAAGAGTAACTCCTCGCCAACGATGGCAGATATTCCATCGACCTCATACCCCTGGAATCACTCACCAATGTAGGAGAGAGGCACAGCCAAATGCCTGTGCCTGCTAACAGGAATTACTGCTATTTTTCTCCCAATATCTGAGATCGCTCTGGGTAATAAGACGATGACAACAATGGCGAAAAGGACAACAAGCAAGACGGTAAAGACCACTGAGATGCAGAGGGTGACGATCAAGAGGGCGAGGGTGGGGATGGAGGGGGAAATCAAGGTTGGACTCGGCAGTGCTAGCTGACATGGAAGACGTGGCATACAAAGCGGACAAGGACGACTAAGACGACAAGAAAGGCACGGACGCCAAGTATGATGACAAGGATAAAAAAGATGAAGAATAGGCAGTAGATGGTTTTTGGAGATATCAGCAGGAGGAGGTAATCGTCATCCCGGATCTAATTTCTAGGCCTTAAGTTAACTTAAGATACAAATTCACTAACTGAACTAGAGGGGTAGAATATTGCACTAGGGTCCTCGACGCAATCCCAAAAGGTGAGCCTGTACCAATGGGATGGTGAACTAGAGGTGGAGCTGCCAAGCTTGAACAGCTATTTCCTCATTCCTGAGTCACGCACCAGGCCTTCAATACTATCTGAGGTTTAGAAGATCGGAGATTTAGGAGGCTATTTGTAATAGTGCTAGGATGTTGCCACTCCTGACGGAAGAACCACGCTGGTTTGTTCAGCTCAATAGTGCCATGGACAGCCCTCCTGCTGGCCTCTCAGGCCCCTTCGCAAAACTTCCTGCTCCTCCCCACTCCGCTATTAACTCTACAGTGCCTCGAGTTCTCAGAATCTTGGATGATGCGAATATTTCTCCAACTCCTACAATACCGGATACTGCGTCTATTCCAGGATCTTCCACAACTGCTGATCTTGCAGCCCTTCCCAAGATTCACCCTACTCCAATATCTTCCCAGGTGCCTGACATCCTAACACATCGCCAAGCCGGGATTTTAAAGACACCAAAACTACAGGTACACTGACAAACCCACTAGATGGTCAAAAAATCCTTTATGATATTAGGAGGATGTTGTTTGGCTTTTTTTTTCAAGCTCTCACTGATTGTAATACCATTTTGTAGTTGAACTGTCTGCAATTGTCCCTACACAGTCAGAGTACTGTATTTTTTCAGCTGGTATCATAGTCTTCATACCATTGAGCCCTTATCTAGACATCTTATCCCTATTTCAATCTCTCATGCCAGGTATAGTATATGATAGTGATGCCCTTTTACCCTATGGCTCTGGCATCGGGAATTCGAACCCTCACCTCCCCTCGCTTCAGAGGTTCTCATATGATTCATAAAGTTTGCAGAATTGCATCCGTCTCGCTTTCTCGGGATAAAACTAGCCAGATGGCGATGGACCCTGAATACTGGCCTCAGGATATTCAGTGGTTCTGGTTTGACATCCAGAGAAGAGGCTTGATAGCTCCAAACTATTTTATATGTGGCATATATCTCGCTAGAATTAACCTGGCTAACCGATACACATCAGGAAAATGTTTTTTCATGGTCCAGGATGGTCCTGAACGCTCCTGAACTACCAGGGGGGGTTTTGGGCCCCATGGTCCTCCCTGGTTCCCGCTGATCTACCCTGGTCCACTTCGCTTAAGTGAGTTGCGCGAACGCCGACCAATGCGGACCAGGGAGTACCATGGGGACCATAACCCACCCTGGTGGACCAGGATGTCTTTTTATATTTTCCTGATACTCTCTGTGGCTAGTTCCCACGCAGCCCCATACTTTGGCAAGACCTTAACCCATCTAACCTTTTTATACCATTCTCACAAACTAACACAATTGAGTATCTTGAGATCACAAAGCTAATACTGAGTGATTGAAAACCTCTTTTCTCAGGTGTAACTCTGCATTCAATACTGAGTCATACTCTGTAATCTCACATCCAGACATTAGCATAAACACAGCCTGCCCCCTGTGCCTCATGTTATTGAGTTTTACATTTGGGCACATTGTGAGTCCTATGATCGCGATATAAAAAATCACCTTCCTTTGACTAAAGAAAATGATATTAATTCTGTTTTCTGTAAAATATGTGCAATTTTTATTAAGAACTCACGGACCTTTTACATGCCGAAGTTGACAAATTTGAGTTCATAACATACAAGTTTGTAATGTAAAATGTCTATGTGATATTGATAACAATAGCTCGTATTTTGCTAAAATTAAGATTTGTATCTGATCATTAGGGGACAAAATCAGAAGCATCATGATTAACCAGGGTCACTTGCAATTAGGCAAAATATAAAACTCAACAACATGGCTCACCTTGGAGCACAAAAGACAGATTTTTTTTTTACTGTTCAACTCTATATCCAGTGTTTAAGACTTCCCGTGTTATGTTAAACAAAAGAAAACTAGGCAAACTCTTCTTCTTTATAATACTTGTGATCTGTCGAATTCTCCTCCATTTCTATATTCTGAAATTTATCTTACTTAATACTTACTACATTCATATTGTACCATGGCTAGGGACCAAGGTAATTTAAGTTGTCAGCTAATAAAACGAGTAGACAACCTGGCCCACCATTGATATGAGGTAATACCAGATTCTATAGGCTCCAGCTAGGCAACTCCCGAGTAGGCAATCAGAACGGGTGTAGCAATGAAGTCGTAGCAGAATCCGAGGAATCCAGCAGTCAGACAACTCCCATAGTACAAGCATGCAATCACAATAGGTATAGACCTGGTGTCATACTTGGCACCATGAGATCCAGAGCAGGATCGCAGCAGAAGCAATCACAATCCTTCTGGATGATACTGTCAAATTACCAACCATCACAGCAGCCCCCTTCTCCTGTATAGCATTCATTACAGGGCGGGACGTGGCTGAGTTTGCCCTCGAAGGCCTCACTATTACATGGGCTTTGGGGGCGTATTTTCTGCCCTCTCTCAACCCCATCAGCAATAATGGATTATGTGTCAGAAGCACCGCTATTGCTTCCAGAAGCGGGTGGCTGAGCGTTTTGCGTCCTGAGCGTCTAGAGCATCTGAAGGTGGGTAGCTACACTAAGATGCTTCGGGAAGTAGGTTGCTACACTAGGTTACCTCCCATGGTAGTGAACGCAATGCACAACACCATTGCGTATCCGGATTAACCACCTATCCAATCTCCTTCCATAATGGCCTATGGTTAATACCCGCCTTCCGGATAGCTTTCCAGCCGTCTCCCCTGCTAAGAAAGGGGCTAATCTTGGCAAAGAGAGATGGGTTAGTGTGGGCGCTTGGTGAGAAAGCTATTGTACTGTTAATCTTAATACTGCACCAACGACACTAAGGTATTCTATTTTCAGAACTTGATCTTTCAGAGAGCAAAAATGCCAGGTCACTCCACTCTGAAAGTGAGTGATTGGTAGGATACTCTCTGGTGGTGTGGTTTCTCAGGATGTAGCGTTTGACGCGACGCTACTCCGCACTTTCATGACCGCACTTTTATCACCCACTCAACAGTCTCAACACCGGCCAACCCCCAAGTCTTCACCACCACCACATACCAGATTCTGGATCTGACACCTGCATCATACTGGGCTCAACGCCAGCTACACATAGGTATAGGATTCATCCCTATGCGATCAATACCCAGGAAGTTGCTTGCTTCTGTGCAACCACTAGGCTGGCGGATCTTTACTCGATAGCTGATTACTCCACAACCATTGGACGGATTCCAATTCTGTTTGCTGGAGGTTGTTGGGCTCGATCCTAGCTACACAACGGTATATGGTTCGTCTCTGTGGCATCAAAGCTCAGGAAGTCGCTGACCTCTGTGGAGGGGGTATTAGGTATTAGGCTGGCAGATTTTTACTCGATGGCTGATTACTCCCCAACCATTGGACGGATTCCAATTCTGTTTACTGGAGGTTGTTGGGCTCGTCTCTAGCTACATAACGGTATAAGGTTCGTCCCTGTGCGATTATAGCTCATGAAGTTGCTGTCTTCTGTGGAAGTACTAGGCTGGCAGATTTTACTCGATGGCTGATTCCTCACCAACCATTGGACAGATTCCAATTCTGTTCACTGGAGGTTGTTGGGCTCGTCTCTAGCTACACAATGGTATAAGGTTCGTCCCTGTGCAATCAAAGCTCATGAAGTTGCTGTCTTCTGTGAAAGTACTAGGCTGGCGGAATTTCACTCGATGGCTGATTACTCCCCAACCATTGGACGGATTCCAATTCTGTTTCATGGCGGTTGTTGGGCCTAGCGCCAGCTACACAACCGTATAAGGTTCATCCCTACGCAATCAAAGCTCATGGAGTTGCTATCTTCTATGGAGGAGGTGCCTGACGGAGCATAAGGCAGGGGGGGAAAACATGGAAGCTGGTATATAAATAAGTACTAGTAGTAGTAGAATGAGACAGAGAATAGAAGACGATTTAAGAGAACTTTAGAAGATCAAGTATTGTGACCTGGGTCAGAGGCGGGTAAAGGGGGGCCCCTTGGGGATATCTGAATACTTCCTATAGATTGAGTATTGCGTCCGGAGTGTCTCCTGAAGATTGTGTGTTGCGTCCAGTGCTTCCTGAAGGTGTGGTGCTACATGTGCTTACGTCTGGATGCATGTTTAGTGCTACCCCTGCGTATAGAATCGTGGTTGACGTTTTGAGTGTCCTGAGTGTCTGTAGCACAGGACACTCAGGAGGCAGGTAATTATTTTTGCTGATGCCCACCCCTATTATTCAGCAATAAAGTTTTACAGGTGGCCTGTCCGGGGCACAGATAGGGTGGGGCCTGGCCAAGAGTACGGATGAGGAAAGGCAAAAGTATGCCCCACCCCAGACCAGTAACCAGGCTCGAGTATGGAATTTCACTGGGAATGGGTCTTTTTCGAGGGCCTGGCGGCCCCGTAACGAACACTACTCCTGGGTCCAACCAAATCAGTTTTCTGGCAAGGCCACTCAAGCACCCCCGAAGGTCCACAATATAAACCAGGGGGTATATTGAATCTGAAATGATGCTTGATCAACAAGAGCATTTGGAAACCGTTCATTTTAGTTACGATAGCAGTCATGCTTACCAAAACCAACCCAAGGCGGAAGAAACTCAATTTGAAACCGAACCTAATACTCAAACGTGTGATATTGAAGAAGGTGTAGCGTCAACGCAGGGTCATGGCAGGCAGGAGGCTGGCCAACAAGGACATAGTTCGCCGATAACTGTGAATTTCAACCGTATCGAGATCACATGAAGTATCGCTTGTTAGGCACACACTAGTAGCCCTAGGGCATATCTTAGACGGCAGAGCCTACAGTCCACTGACATGCCCATTTTCTAACAAAGAATGATATGTATCTCTACTCACTACCCATCAGCAAAAGTTTGACATGTGTCTGAGGGGCGGGCTCTGTGTCCTGATATATCAATCATCAATTTTTTCGTCCCATGCGTCCTGTGTGTCCTGACGTGAGTTTTAACGCCCGTTGAGTCTGAAAGCTAAGTTTCACTCCACTGGCGTCCTGGTGCCACTCTACCGCCCCAGGCCCTAATGTATCATCAGGACACCCCTCTTCCTTCCTACCCTCTTTCCGACGTCCCGACGCCTCCCCAATACAGCCTCTTTCCCTGCCCGTTCTGGGTCTCCTCCCGACGCACTCTCTCACTCATGGAGCGACGTCCAATCTCGTTCGGGGGAGCGATGTAGTGGTAGCTCTAGCCCACGATACTAGTAGTTCTACTTGAAAATTTCACCCACGGTCTGACTAGAGTAATTCAAGAAATTGCAATTTCTATGTCAACTAGTATATACTACTCCTGATCTCTTTCGTCTATATACTGATCTCTTTCCAACCTCCTGCCTCCGCCATTTCCCACGCCCTGGCTCTGCCGTTTCAGACGGCCTGGCTCCCCGACGGAGCCACGGCGAGGGAGCGATAGAGTCCAACTTTACTAACTTATATACATCCGTGTTAAATCATATAGGACCAGCCCCCTTTTGCGTGGTTCAATAGATCTTGGTAAACGTGCTTAAATCGATCCTTGTGTTGACAAGCCAGCGCCGGTCCCTTTCTAGTATGAGATGTGCTAGGCCTATGATTGTTCCTATATCCACAATGGTCAGTTCCCGGGCGTCATCCCTCAGAGGAACTGTCACCAGGCCGTGTATGTCTGACAGGCACCCTGCCCTAACCACACTCATTAATTGAACGCCTGCAAGACGTTAGACAGTTTCCTGGTAGGTGTAATCTCTGATTTTGAAAAAAGCTATAACGTTCGCCGGGACACACTCTCTAAGCGTACCATAGGTCTGCTCTCTACCAGCCTGAATCCAAATAGAATCATTCCTGCTCGCCTGGTTATGGAAGCGTTGAGTACCAGTACACCGGGTCCGTTGTATGGCGTAAACATCGGTTTCCTGGAATGGAAGCAATGCGATTTTAAGTGTCGTCATTAGTTCAACCGGTAATGATCGAAGTACCACCAGATCTTCAGGAAGCTGGCGTCCAAGTGGTAGGGTCAGTCGGCTATATCGTATCAATTCTCGACAAATTGTTTCCAGGGAGATATCGGACACTCTGCTAATATCGACGACATTGCGTATCTCATGACAAGGTCCTTTCAGAATGCTATGATAGGCAGGTGGGACTGAGGCGGTTTGCGTTTTCTCTAAATGCTCGACTACCTCCACTGGTAGATGTGCTCCGGTACGTCGCAGGAATTCTGAGTTCAAAAGTCTCATCTGGAGCGCATCCTGCTGGCCATAGCTGCTTAGTATCTGTCGCTCTGCGTCAATTTTGTTTGACCGTCGATACCCATCCTCGATCTGCTCCTTGTGCCCGAGCTCTCCAAACTCGGTAGAATACATAGGAATATTGCCAAACTGTTAGATGTGCTCGAGAAAGTGAATTATTAGATGCATCTTAATAAAGTTGAAATGGGATTTGGCGTGGATCAAGTCTATACCTTGGTCGTTTTGTTCTTGGCGGTCTTCCTCGCGTACCTGGGGCATTATCGATCTAACGACTAACTGTTTTACTAGCGTACGCTGGGGGCGTAGCTCCTTGCACAGCTCATCAGCCTTGGCCTGCGTCTGTTTCGATATCCTAAACTCCAAGAAGATATTCTTTGTCTCGTGAAAACGCTTCCCATAGTTTTCCATATACTGTATAGTCTCGTCTGTATGGCTTCGGTATTGAGCCATCATGCTAAAATCAAGTAGCGACCCAATGCAGATGAGCGCACGTTTGAAAGGTTGTACTAGTGTGCTATCAGTCTGTCTCAATGCCACGGCGAGGACTCCCAACAGACACGGCTCTAGAACCCTCATCTCCTTTCCTTGCCATTGCGTAATCGCACGGTGAGCTTTTTTGGGTGCATAGAATCCCGGGTATAGTGGCAAAGCCTTCCAGGCGTCATCGAACCCCTGCTGTCGAGAGTGTTTCTTGAAAGATCCCTGTATCCATTCCATCATATGCTTGAATAGTTCTAGAGAAATCGTATGTAGCAAATCCGGCATGTTCAGAGCAGGCGCCGAAACTCTTTCAAGTCCTTGAAAACTATTTTGCCCTCTCTATCTACCAAGGCGTTCGTACCATTCTATTCTTGCGTAATTTCTAGCCCGATGATGATTGGCGCCGGTTCCTAACTAATGTGGAAAGACCTCAAATTTAGCACAGGCGTTGGTTTTTATCCCGGGTAGTCCGGCGTTTTCTATATGGTCAGCAATCCACCCAGAAAAGATTGGCAAGCATCTCCGGATTTTCCTATCGGCATAGTCTATTGGGACGCCCTCTACCGTAGTATCTCTCAAGGGGACAATGATGAGTTCGAATACGCCCTGAAGGGTGTCGGCATTAATCTGTCTCTGGAGTTTGTCTGCTGCAGGGATCTTGGCGAGTTTGGGCGGAACGGGCAATAGGACAAGAAGGAGAACTGCCATTGATCCAGGTTTGTTACTTCTAGTCGATGATAGATTTCTGATAGTAATGTAGACTGGCCATGCCTTCTTGTCGCCCGAGAAATTGGTGAGATGCATCTGATCAGACATCCCACTGATTGGAACCACCGTCACCCCATCGGGAAGTGTTTCCTACGCACTGTTAACAACCTTAAATGAAGGAGGGCTGAAAAATATACTTGAATGTCCCACCACCAGTCGGCCGTATGCATTTCGGCATATATTTTGTGTCCATTCTGATCAAATTCCCGGCGCAGCGCACATACTAAGTGATCTCAGTAGGTTATCTGCCGCAGAAGATATCTCACGCATTCCGGGATGTTGCGATAGAAGAATGGTAATGGGCTCTTGCCATCCTTACTGCCAACTTGTTGTTCGAACCATTGTAGATATGGGCCATCTGGATCCAATGATCGAAGTAGTTTCTCCAGCATATACATGGAGCTATAGTCAATTGACGCCGGGTCACCGAGATCATTTGCAAAGTAATCATTGATATGCGACTTCGAGGACTTACTCTCAATGAACCAAGATGCAAGTTTGCACCCCTTCGGACTGGTGAATGGAGCCCATGAGTCCTCGCACAGTTTGATATGTTCTTGCTCATATCCATTGACATCTCCAATTGCTTCTCCGGCGCGTGCATAATGGATCTGTTCAGCAGCAGATGAAGATGTGTTGTCGCTAAGTCCATCAGTATCGGAGTTGTACGTGAGGTCATTAATTGCTTGCCGTTCATATCCGGCTGGATCACTAGCAGGATCTGATTCGTAGTCTGAATTGTGGCGCTTGCTGGGTTCATTCAAGTTGTGATGAATTATGTCAGTTCCGGGGTCGTCAATGCGATTTGGAGGCGCATTTCGTAGGGTAGAAGCAAGTATGATATCGAGATCTGCATGCTCTTTTCAGAGGTTTGCCTCGTATGGGCCTGCACGCATGTATCTTCGACGACAAAACGAACATTTGACCAGCATGGTACATTTCAGCTCTGTTGATTTCAGGAGTCGTGTGTAAATTCTGAGGGTTTGCGTAACTTGAAGGTTGTGGCGATCGTGATCTTAACGCCGGAGGGTGAGAAGCTGAGCCCGGCGCTGCGCACCCTTTGAACAATCTCACTGGAATTGGTTTAGCGTTGTTTGTTGCCCCATCACGTGGGTTCAGCTGTTTATCACTTGCGTTCATCGGCAAAAGTTCATATTTGACCCCCATACCTGATGAGGGATAGGGGGTATGGAGGGCCAAATTATAAAACTCAAGTTGTTGTTTCTCTCGTCCATGCCGCATAACTCCGGAATAAAACCGGGGTTACGGGGCCTTTTTTTTGCATCGGTAATTCCGTTCTCATGTAACATTATCTGGACGCACTTCGTCCTCTTTGAGCCATTGCAGTGTCCATCCGCGCTTGACTCTTGTACTTTACTTTATCAGGCATTACCTCTCGTGCCAGGAATTCTTCCGTTGAGGATTTCTGCCTCACGACTCAATCATGCTTCCCAACAGCCCAAACACACCGTTGTCTGGTCCATTCCAGCTTTGACCTTTCCCCTATAGTTTATTCGGCATTACCTCTCGCAGCACGCATTGTTCCCTTGTTGATCCAAACATCCTGTTCTGAATTTCCTATTGACAAACCCTTCATGACTCCGAACGTCCCCAATGCATTGTTCCCCGTAGTTCTTCTGCTTTCCTAATTCTCGCTTATTTCTCCCCTTCCTCCTTTCTATTGCCCCATGACGTAATCCACCCTCAATAATTTCTCCGTGTATACAATATCTAAGCGGACGCTATTCATCGCTTTCGCGACGAGGACAGTCCATTATTTAATGATGCGTGGCCTTGCACTGGCTTATTCCTGCACTGTTCTCGCCTTCCTGCCTTCTTCATGGCTCTTTGGGACTTTCCTTAGGCCCCAAGCGACTTTCCCCTGATGTCTTTTTCACAAACTGGGTTGAAGTCTAACTCTAAGTGGCATATTCAAAATAATAATAATAATAATCATAATAATAATAATAAGCTCTTTCATTTGTTTATTTTATTTAAATCTACATTTGTCCCAAATAGGACGTTACGCGTCCCCATTCAACTTCTCTTCGGGAGCCTCAACTGCCTCACCCGCTTCGGGATCTGAATGATTGTACTCCATCTCGCTTTCCTCATCGCCTGAAATCTGCAAATCCAAATATCCTGCGGGTTGTCTGTCCTCCAGTGGGGCACGAGACTCCTGATCCGGTATCAATCCGCCCTTCCGCAGCATTTACTTAATTTGTTTTTTTCTATCTTCAACGAGTTTATCTCGCACTCCTGGCGGCAGTCTTTGCCAGGTAGCACGCTGTCGAAGATAGACATCTAAATTTTCTAGTCTGTACGATAGGCTGTCCAACGGCGGGATTGAACCTTTAAACCAGTCAATACTAACTTTCAGCTGCCAGAGCGGAAAAATCTGGATGTTGAACAAATGATCCTGAACTCCAAGCCTTCAGAGAATGATACAGACATGGCGTGGTAAGGCATATCAGGACGTCATTAGTACGATTAAGAAATGATTTATCGGTCCTCTCTCGGATTCTCAAACTCCGGTACCACTTGTGAAAAAAGGAGTTGTGCTATCTCTGGCGCAGAAAAGCGCCAACCACAGTCCTGTCTGGGTAAGCCTTATCTCGTCTCACCAGGCACAATCTGAGTTTACTAACTTGTTGTTTACTTGTGTGGCATGTAAACCAATCATTTTTGGGCAAATAGGCAACTCGCGCCTTTATTTCAGTTGGTGGTTCTTGCGAGAAGTCATACAGGCCCTCAATCATGTTCTTCCTCTCTGAAACTAGATGTGACCTTGTGCTAGACTGCCTCAATTTCAACTAAATGTATCTAATTAGCAATCATCAGTCTCCATTACGACGTCCTTTGTCAATTAAAGGACTTACAAAAGTCATTGCCCATCTTTCCATTACTCTATTTCCCCAACCTAACTTTCTAGCTGCCTTTACCCAATAACCTTCCAGAAGCGTATCGTTTTCAGCAGGCTTTAAAAAGGGAGTAACAAACCACCTATGATACCGGACAATATTTGCAGCATTCTCATAGATAATCCTCGCCTCACCCAGCAATGTATTGCTTTTTGCCGAGGGTGTGATAGGGGTCCCGATATTAGACTCTGGAAAGTCTGGATCAGCTATACTACTTCGTGAATGGGACGGCATAATTTGTTCCTCCTTAGGTGTATCAGGAATATAGGGTGAGAATTGTGATAAATTGTCTCTGAGATGGCCGGAATGTAATTGTGCTGCCTGCTCTGGTGATGCAAGCCCCTGCGAAGGGCCATTTAAAACCCCCTGTGAAGGGCTATTTAGAACCGGTGTTGGGGTGTCCTCCGTAGTCTTTCTTATAAGCATGTCAATTGACAAAATTATTAGATTTACTTACATATCTTAACCGGCTCCTCACCCTCTGTGGAAGTGGCTGCTGGAGTGGTTCCGCAGGACGTCGTTCATCCCATCGGCGACGTCTAGGAGGAATGTCATCATCGTCAACATCTGTAGGTTGCTCTTCCTCAAAATGAACTCGTCGTTGTGTTTCTGGTGCTGGAGTTGAAATATCCGCGAAGGCTACTGGAGGTCTCAACGATGATGCCTGGGCTCGGGGGGCTAGTCCTACTACTCTGGTTAAGAATGGGATATTTAAGTCTTGGGAGAGCTCACATTGGCGTCCAGGAGCCGTGACTGACCTCTGCTGGTATTTCCATTCATGATTCTGCATTTATATGAAAGCACTAGAGGAGAAAACGGAGTTAGATGGAGAGATCAAAGTCCGACAGGAATCGAACTCATGGCTTTGTATTGGGGAGGAACAGCGTCGTATTGCATACGAACAAGCTTTATATTATTCTTACTATACGGACTCCTAGCTATGATCCAAGGTCCGTGAGAATCATTGGCATGGGCTCTGATTATCCTACAGCCATTTGTCCTTCGAATGTCTCAAAGGCTACCTGAACGGATGGCTCTGAGCCGAATAGAGACTGTCTATTCGGGATTGCCGCGACAGGATTTCCTATGCGTGGCTTGAATGAACATAGCTTATCATTTCAAAAGATTGGATTATACATACTAGGATAGGATAAAGAATAAAAGGGACATTTAGCGTCCCAGAAAAGCTTTCTACTGTACTCAACTAATTCAAAAAATGAAAAGACTACTAAAAACATCAAAATCTAAGACTACCGGGTAAAATATAGGAAAGCCGGATGACAGCGCAAACAGGATTAAGACAATGATTAATACATAGAAGCAAAGCAGAAGCAAAGAAGCAAAGCCTGTAAAACCAAAGAACAATTACCCAAAGGCTCAAAGAAGACGCAGTCCGGCACAAAATGAGTCCCAGAAACCCCAATAATTGGAGAGAAACGAGAGCAAAACAAAGTAATAAAAAACCTGTGAACTGAAAGAAAGCCCACCCGAAAGACCCAAGAAGACACTACCCAGCACAAACAAGCCCCAACCCCCCCCCACGGCGCCGAACCTGTGGATAGAAAAGAAAAGCCAAACCTAAGAAAGCCAGTGAAATAAAAGAAAAAACTACCCAAAAGCCCAAAGAAGATGCTGCCCTGCGCAAACAAACCCTAAGCATTGCCCCCATTGCCCCCATTGCCCCTATCACCCCCATTACCCCCATTACCCCCACAGTTATCATCAGCGCCTTCCTCAATAGCGTCATGGACTGACCTCTCACACCCAGAAGGTGGGATCCCGGGGGAAGAGCCACCATTGGGACATCTTGTCCTGCACATCGGCTCATATACGCCGGCCCCTGCCTCACTCGAGCGCACAAAATCAGTTCCCGGGAGTGGGTCTGGAACCTAACAACCCTATAATCATTGCTCAGAATTCTCCTCTGCCAGGCGTTGTGGGACCTAGGAAAGGCCCATGTGCGCGTTGCATGGCGCTCCACATCGTCCAACTCATCAGAGTTAGATTCTGGCTGAGTGTAGAACTCGGCGACGTTGAATTGTCCAGGGAAGAGACAGTTCCGGCTGTGCCCAACAAGAGGTGTATTGGGACGAACAAGGTCCCCACCATCAGGAGGGGCAACAGCTGCTCAGTAGAGGACGCAGGTGACAGTAAGGGTGGAGGTCTGGGAGAGACGAAGCCAGGCATTGACCTGATCGTCATCGATCAATTCGATCATGTAGGCGCAATTCGGGGTGACATTCAGGCCTTGAATGACGCGGAGAATTCGAATGAACTGCCAGGAGTGCTCGCCGTCCTCTACCTACCGACAGGCAGCTTCGCCGAGCTCCCGTAAAGTGTAGTGCCAGAGAACCGTCAGCCAACTCTTCTTTGGCATAACGTTATGACCACGGTTTATCCATGGGAGCTGGCCAGCCTGCCGAGGCTCGCCACCTGTGTTCGCACTGAATATTATTCGTACCGGTTTCTCCTCGTGAACGGACGGTTAGGGACAAGCAGCTGCCCTTTTCGTCTCTCGATCCGGATCCAGATGCACCCCCAGCGCCCCCATCTCCCCCCTTTTCCTCGGCATCGGAATTAAGTCTGGCATTCCTACAAGACTCAGCTGCCTTCTTCAGAATGTCCATGATGAGAGCATCCAAAGCAAAGTGGAAGGCCTGATGTTGGCCCTTCCGGGGGTAGTTGAATTTGGCTTGGAAGCTACTGAGAGCAATGTGTTTGACGGTCTCCGTCCTAACTTCGTTCTACAAAGTGTCACCGGCCTGCGTCCGAGAGGTGATATTCCCTCTCTCGTTGCACTTCTGGAGAATGTATATTCGAATGTCGTGGTATCTCCTCCCTTCCACGGTTCGTCCACCACCAGTGAGGGTGAGCTCAGTCCTGAAGATGGCAGTGGTGAAACGACCACGACCACGAATCAGAGGCCTGCTATTAACCAATTTGATTTTCTGCAAAAAAGACTAAATGGGACGCGCAGAAGCCTAACCTCAATTAGGCGAGGATGTTCTTAGCGTTCAGAAGAAGACAGGAAATCCCAAAGAAATCTAGCAAATAGCGATCATTAATCATTCCATCTTGGGACAGGTGCAAATGAGACAAACAGAAGACTAACTATTGTGGGGAATAGCCAGCCAAAATGAGGAGCCGCTAGTGTATCTAGACAAAAGTGGTCAGCTATCGTTTCACATTAAGGCTCTAGACGAGCTCGTACGAGCCGTGCACAAGTTTATTCAAGAACTTACGCAGTGCTTCATCGTGGCCCAGAAGGAAGTGAGCAAGATCAGGCCTCGGGTTGGTATCTCTAGGAGGCCGAGGGAGGAAGAAAAGAGACGAATTGTGGCACAAACTTACTTTTAGGAGGTAGAAGCAATCAAAAAGCTTGGCTTCAATTAACAGTAAGTTACCGGTATTCTATGGATATCAATCAGTATAGCCTATGAAAGGCCTGAGAACGGCTCATTTCGGACGTGAGGAACCGCGGACGAGACTTACCAGTATAGTTGGTGTGAAATGTGAGTGAGACTGTATGATCGCGGAAAACAGTTCTCGTTTATATATAATGTATCGTTGTGAAGGGAAAAGTTGCTTTTGGAGGACAAGAAAGGACAATGAGAAGCTGTAGATTGATTAGAATGTAATGAAGGAGTGGAGATGTCACAAACAGTGACTAGCAGGATAGGTTTTCACATGACTCACACTTGTGAGTCATAAGGGTTTTAGTATTTTCACATAACTACGCAATAGCGAGTTATTCTTTTGTTATGATTGGTTTATTGTTTTGACATGACTCACGATTGTGGTCATATGATTATGACTTTCGCACATGACTCATAGTTAGGAGTCATGGGTTTCACGCATATGACGCAAATCGCGCACATGATATGTTTATTGGGTTTTGATTGGTTAAGTTGTTATTGTGCAGTGACTCGTACAAGTCAGCTGATGGATTTCACGATATGACTCACTTATGAGTCATAGGGGCGCGTGATGCGAAGGATGAGTCATGAGTGGCAGGAAGAACAGTTATAAAAGAGAGCCCTTACTGCCTCTTGGTTTAGAGTTCTTCACGCAATCATCTAAGTATGTTCCTACAATATACTTTTATCTCTATACTTGGCAAATACCGGGCCGAGACTATAGTGTCTCTCACAAGCTTAGCGATATACTGTACGAGACCGGAGTCTGTATACTCAGCGGTCATTAGTTGTACATACTGCAGATCGCGCGATCGCTATCAGGAAGGAGGTTACCTGCTGCAAGTATCGCCCGGAGGAACAAGGATCGTTACATTTGATTGCGTCAGATACGCAGCACTTAACCAGAAACAGAGAAAACGGAATCACTACAAGAAGACGACATAGAAGTAGCGGTATTCGATACTACTACACTAGGAGAAGCACTCGACCAGACTCTAGGAGAATCAAGGGTACTGACCCCAGATACACCAGAACAAATATCGTCAGCGGGGTCAGAAACAACCACACTACCAGGAGGAACCCGACGAAATACAATGTCACTAGCAACAGGAACAACAGGCGAAGAGAATACAGGTACCCAGGTACCAGAACTCACCACGGAACAACTCCAGCAAGTCATAGCAAACCTCACCGGAGGCAACCGAAGACCAAAAATTAAGGGACCAGAAACTTTCACTGGAGAGAGAACCAAACTCAGAGGATGGCTGGCACAGCTTAAAGTTTACTTCACGGCTGTGGGATGGGCTGAAGGCCACCATACCGACAGCATCCTATATACATCAAGCCTTCTAAGGGGAGATGCAGGAGCATGGATAACACCATATGCGGAAGGACGACTCTTTCACGAATGGGAAACATGGGAGGAATTCGTAGACGAAGTCAAAAATCAATTCGGAGCCATCGATGCTATGGGAGAAGCAAGACTCAAGATACAAAAACTACGACAAGGAAACAGAACCATGACAGAATATTGGAACGAATTCCGACTCGCAGCCACAGTAGCTGAATTGGATGACCATACAGGAGGAGAATGCTTACTCGCCGGTATGAACACAACACTCCAAGAAGCATTGGGAACGGACAGTGGTGATTATGTGAATGCAGAAACACTGGCCAAATGGGCAATCAAGAAGGAGACCAAGCTAGCTACGGTCAAACACATACAAAAAAAGGGCACCACCGAAAGGACCACTAGCACCCCACGAAACCTGAACAGAACATTCAGACCAACCAACAGTACAACCTCGGAAGGAGACCCGATGGACTTGGATGCAACAAGACGAAAGCCAAGGCTACACCCGGATGAGTTTAAAAGAAGAATAAGAGAAAAACTATGCCTCAAATGCGCAGGGGCGGGACACCAAGTACGAAATTGCTACAGACCAAGAGACGGAAGAAACTATACCAAGACATCCAAACAAGGACAATTCCCGAGGAGGGTGGGACCCTGGGCGGCGAAGCCAAGCATCAAGGAAATTGAGGTTAAGGAGGACCCCGAACAATCAGGAAACGACGAGAGTCCCCAGTAAATGATGGTAGTAGGGACAGACCAGAACCAAAACCCATCATCATGGAAAACTACTACGCGGAACTCAACTATACGGAATCACTTGAAAGAGAGAATGATCATATCATGATCAAGATAAGACTACACGGAAAACAGGAGTCAGTTACGATAAACGCGATGATAGATTCAGGGGCTACTGAAGACTTCATCGACGAAGGCATATGTGCCAAACACGGAATAACGAAAACAAAGGCCAAGAAAAGAAGAGAGATTTCCCTTGCGGATGGAAAGCCAAGCGCTATGGGTCCAGTTACCCATCTGGCGAAAGTACCTATGGACATCAACAGCCATAGGGAATTGGTAACTTTCCAAGTGGTGAACCTCCAGAACTACGAAGTCATTATAGGAATGCCATGGTTACGAACGCATAATCCCACGATTGATTGGGACCAGAAAAAGATCACATTCAATAGCGAACGATGTACGACATGGTGTCTCAACAGTTCGCCAGTTGCATATGCGGTACCAGAAGACGAAGCTCTAGAAGAAAACCTCCTCACTAAGTACTCGGAAGTACAGGTGAAGAGGAATGAAAGAGTCCAAGTTCAAAGTTTATCTCCTCAGGCTAGGATGCCTACGAAAGGATCGAAGGAGGCAGCAGGACACGACCTGTATGCCAATGAACAAGTCTGTATACTTGCGGGAGAACAAAAATTGGTCGGAACCAGAATAGCCATTGGGCTACCTCAAAACACCTACGGACGCATCGCCCCACGGAGTGGTTTAGCAGTCAAACATAGACTCACAACCAACGCGGAGGTAATAGATGCAGACTATACGGGAGAAATAAAGGTGGTCCTGGTTAACCAGGGTACCGACCAGTTCCAGGGAGAACCAGGCGATCGGATCGCACAACTAATAGTCGAAAAGGTCAATACGGAGAAGCTGCAGGAAGTGCAACAGCTGCAAAGGACGGACCGAGGGACGAAAGGATTCGGAAGCACAAACAAGTCTGAGAAAGAAAAGAAACTAATCAGCATTAGCGAAATATCATCAAAGGCATTCGGAACCTTCTACAGAAGAGGGGACACGACAGGCATCCTAAGATGGGACCCAATCCACGACGAGATATACCTGGTGAAGATCAACATCAGCACCGAACTGGCAATCAAGGAAAAACAAAAGAAGAAGGAGGAAGAAAAACATAACCTCCAAGAAACGATACCAAGCGAATATCATGAATACCTCGATGTATTTGAAAAAGGGGAAAAAACAACATTACCGCCCCATCGAAAAGGAATCAACCTAGGCATTGACCTGGAACCAGGAGAGGAAGTACCCGACAAAACGATTTATCTGCTCAGCTACGATGACATCAAGGAATTGCACAAATATATCAAGCAGAACGAAGTCAGAGGAGGGATAAGAGAGGTGAAGGCCGAAAGAGCATCACCAATCATGTTCGTCAAGAAAAAGGATGGAAGCCTACGACTATGCGTGGACTACTGAGGACTCAACGAAGTCACAAAAAGGGACCGGTTTCCGTTACCATTAATAGGTGAAGCGTTGGATCGGTTGAGCACCGCCAAATATTTCACAAAACTGGATATTAAGGACGCCTACCACAACATCAGAATACGAGAAGGAGACGAACATAAGACAACTTTCAGCAGCAAGTTGGGAACTTACGAATATTTGGTAGTACCATTTGGACTCTGCAATGCACCAGCCGCATTCCAGAAATGGATCAACAGGGTACTACTACGATACATTGATATGTGTTGTATAGTATATCTGGATGATATCCTAATATACTCAGATAACCTGAAACAACATCAGAACGACGTCAAAAATATACTGGAAGCTCTCCGACCATCAGGAATGAAGGTCAAACCTTCAAAATGCGAATTCCACAAAAAAGAAACGGAATACTTGGGATTCGTAGTCAGCCAAGAAGGAGTCAAAGTCGACACGGTCAAGACTCAAGCAATATGGGAATGGCAACCGCCAAAGACAAAAACCGAAATTCAACGCTTCCTAGGATTCTGCAACTTCTATCGAAGGTTTATACAAGGATTCAGCAGAATAGCAAAACCATTATACGAACGAACACATAAAAAATACGACGGCAAATGGAAATGGGAAGCCGAAGAACAACAGGCCTTTGACGAACTCCGAAAGGCACTCACCACGACTCCGGTACTAGTACATTTCGACCCAACACGACCTATCAAAATCGAGATGGACGCATCGAAATATGTATGCTCCGGCATTATATCACAACAATGCGAAGACGGAAAATGGAGACCGATAGCCTACAGGTCTAAAGGAATGAGATACGCTCAGCTCAACTATGATGTACACAACAAAGAATTATTAACCATGGTACAAGTGTTCGAAGAATGGAGAAGATATACTCAAGGCAGCCGATATCGCATCCAGGTTTTTACCGACCACAAAAACCTTACAACATTCATGATGACCAAAGCCCTGATGGACAGGCAAAGACGATGGGTGCGGAAGTTGAGCCAATACAACTTCAGAATCCTATATCCACCAGGAAGAGAAGGGGGAAAACCAGATGCCCTCACAAGAAGAACAGGAGACATACAAACCCTGAAGGAGAAACATTTATCGAAACAAGAAGGGATATTATTGCCCAAAGAGCAATTCTGGGAGGAAGCAGCAATCGAGGAAATAGAACTAGCAGAGTTCTACGACAAAGACGAAGGAATGATACGAGATGCATCAACAGCAGACGAAAAAATCCAAACAATCAAACAAGCTCTGGAAGCGGGGGATAAAGAGTTGAAAGGGGTGGCCTTATGGCTATGCCAATGGACAGATGGATACCTATGGTACCAAGGAAAGATATGGGTTCCCGATAACGAAGGAATAAGGACGACTCTTATTTCCAAACACCACGACCAACCACAAGCGGGACATGGAGGAACAGCAAAAACTACCAAACTCATTGGAAGACGATATTATTGGCCAAAGATAAGGGAGACTATCAAAAGATACGTCAAAAATTGCGACACATGTCAAAGGACCAAAGTCGTAGGACATGAACCATATGGCCTTCTACAATCAAACGAGCACCAGACAGACCTTGGAAATCGATCGCTATGGATTTTATCACAAACCTTCCGAAATCCGAAGGATATGACACAATATTAGTTGTTATTGACCGCATGACCAAAATGAGTCATTTTATTCCATGCAAAAAGGATCTGGATGCACGGCAGTTTGCAAACCTGTTCATGAGAGAGATAGTCAGCTACACGGACTACCACGAGATATCATCACAGACAGAGGGAACACTATTCACATAGACCTATGGAAAAAGACAACGGAAGAACTCGGAATGACGAAGATAAGCACAGCATTTCACCCTCAAACGATGGACAAACAGAAAGGACAAACGATATTGGAACAATATCTCCGAGCATATATCAACTACCAACAAGAAGATTGGTGTGGATACCTGCCACTGCAGAGTTTGCATACAACAACGGATATCAAGAAACAATCAAGAACACGCCATTTTTCGCAAACTACGGAATCAACCCCGAATACGAGATGATAGGACATCTCATCCAAGGAAACCAAAGGAAACCAGAAGAAATGACTCAACTGCATGAGTCATTACGAAAGAAATGGTGGCAGCCCAATTACGACAAAAAGAATACTACGATCAACACCGAAAACCCGATCCGAACCTACAATCAGGAGATAAGGTGTGGTTACTACCACGAAATATCAAGACACGAGACCATCAAAGAAACTGGACTACAAGAAAATCAGACCATTTAAAATCTTGGCAAAAATTGGAACGAGCGCTTATAAGCTGGACCTACCGCCATCAATGGCAATACACAACACATTCCACATCTACTCCTCGAACCTTACCAAGACAACCGATTCCCTCCCAAATTCAAGAACCTCCTCCGCCTATCGAAATCGAAGGCGAAAAGAATACGAACTCACGAAATAATCGATTCTCGACTCCACTACGGAAAGCTCCAATATCGAGCTAAGTGGAAAGGATACTCACCAGAACACGACAAAGTCTGGTACCTTCGAAAACTTTAACAACGCCAACATGCAGTCCAGCAATTCCACCAACGATACCCAGGTAAGCCAAGACTGGGTAGAACTCAAGATCGAACTCAAACCCGACCAAGGCTGGGGAGACAACGAGTCCAGCCCAGGGCCATTTCCGCCCACTAGCCCGGGCTACAACATGCCAACGGAACAAGAACTGGACGAAAGACAAGCGAAGGCCATTGAAACGGCAAAACACAATGGACTATCATGGACGGCATGCTACGACGACGGTGCTTCGTACACCTTAGCGAGAAACAAGGACAAGGGTGGTACCCACAAGAACCAAAACGGAAGGGACGACTTGAACGAGAACACCAAAAGTACGTTGGGAACAATGTTTTCGGAACGACTGCGGTCTCATAAGAATGAGAAAATCAAAGCCGGCTATTACCCGAGGTCGGAAGGCAGAAAGGAACCCCTTACAAAAGGATGAAAAAACGAGGAAGGCGAGAGAAACCGTGAGGACACGGTTGGCGGAGAGGGGGTGAAATTCTGAAACAACTACGGTTCCGGACCTGAAGCCTTACAAAGGCAGATAGAGAACTGCTAGACGAATGAGATGTCTCCAGGAAAGACTCAAGGACCAACGGAGGTTGATCAAAGATCAACAATCCAAAATTTCAGAACAACAACGAGCCTAGAGGTTGAGAACCTCACCCTCGAAGTTGTATGCAAGAGATGGAGAGACTCCGAAGATGTCATTCGGAGATGCGAAGGGAAGCGAGATGTTTGGGAAGCGGGTGACGGATTTAGGACTTTGAGCATCGTGGGACCGATGCTAGGGGGAGAGGGAGCTAATGTCACAAACGGTGACTAGCAGAATAGGTTTTCACATGACTCATACTCATGAGTCATAGGATTTGGTATTTCACATGACTACGCAATAGCGTGTTATCTTTTTATGATTGTTTATTGTTTTGACATAACTCACAATTGTGGTCATATGATTAGACTTTCACACATGACTCGTAGTTACGAGTCATGGTTTCACGCATGTGACCCAAGTCGCGCACATGATAGGTTTATTATGTTTTGATGGTTAATTGTTTATTATATAGTGACTCATAGGGTCAGCTGATGGATTTCACACTATGACTCACTATGAGTCATAGGGCGCATGAGTGAAGGATGAGTCATGAGTTCGGAAGAACGGTTATAAAAGAGAGCCCTTACGGCCTCTTGGTTGAGACACGAACCATCTCCTCTACACCTCCGCGATTGAAATCTCAACACCACGAGAAATCATCGTCGGATCCATCCTTTCTCCAACGCACTCTCAGTGAGCTGCACCCCCCCCCTATGATAGATTCGGACTTGGGCACCCGTTTCTTAGGGCCTGTCCCATCCCCCTTTCGCTTTTGTTTCGCGTCTTCGCTTAGCATTTGCACGGTCGGCAACACCCTCGCGTCCATGTTACAGACGGCTGGGATCACGGTTCGCAGTAAGAGAAAACTTTTCACAGGCTACGGTCGATTTCTCTACTCTCTTCGATTACGTTTCGCTCGAGGCTGCCTAGTCAGACACGCACACGTTTCCGATAGTTCCTACGATACTTGGGTCTACCCCTCCTCTCCTCCGCTCGGTTCGTCCCGTGGCTCGGTTACAGCCAAACATCCTCTCATTAGCTGGCATTCTTACTGCCAACGGTCACCACCCATCCCTGGCGGCGGGCTCGGTCGCACCCCTCGGTTACGCTCGGTCATGGTATTGCACTGCCTCCTTGGACGATGTCAACGCCTTGGGTTACGGAGTAATGTGATGGATTTGCTTGGTTTAGCGTTACTGTCCCCCCGTTCTGTGTTCTGTAGTCTTAGGCTAAAATTTCACGGTCGGGTTTCTGTTAGAGCACTCGGGATATAAACGGAGTTTCTTTTGTACTTTGTTTTAAAGGGGAGGAGTTTTCGGGTCCGGTTTTCCTGTTGTCTCCTGCCTGTCGTGTTGGTGATTTTTTCTATTGTCTACTTAGCCGATAGGGGTTTTTTGTCTTCGCGGCGGGATTCTGCGGTTGGTTCCATACCAGAGGGACTTGGGATGATGGTTTTTTCCGGTGGTCCGGGTGGATTTCTTTACAGGGGGTTTTTCCTTACCATAGCTTACCGCTGCACGTAGCCTTTGTACCCCGTAGTTGATAATCAAAGCGCATGATATAAAAAAAAAAAAAAAAAAAAAAGGCCTCTTGGTTTAGAGTTCTTCACGCAATCATCTAAGTATTTTCCTAAATATACTTGTATCTCTATACTTGAATACCGGGCCGAGACTATAGTGTCTCTCACGAGCTTAGCGATATACTGTACGAGACCGGAGTCTGTATACTCAGCGGTCATTAGTCGTACATACTGAAGATAGCGTGATCGCTATCAGAAGGAGTTACCGCTGCAAGTATCGCCCGGAGGAACAAGGATTGTTACAGGAGAAGGAAAATCGTGGGGTAGCGAGGGGTGTATAAATGGAAGAGCGTACTATTCAAGCTGTTTCTTGTAGTATCTAGAGTTCTAACAACTCAGACCAGTCTGAAAGAGAATGTTAAACGTCTCAACTTGAACGTAGAACTTTCTTCTGTGCCTGTACAAAAAAGTACAGATGTACAGTTGCCGTGAGACAAACATGTAACAAGGTAAGCTTGTACACTTGAAAAGGTGAGTTGAACCAATATGAATAAGCTTTTCAAGAGTGCTTTAAGGTACAATGATGTAATAGGCAGGCTTGTGACTACCCCTGCTTTCTTGATATGGGTTCGGAAAAGGAATATTAGGGTATGGTAGATGAGTGCTTGCCATGAGGTTTGGCCCTCTCAAAGTCTGCAATACGCCGAATAAAGCACACCTGAGGTTCAGGGTATAATTCGCGTTGCTTATCATTTTTAAAAAGTAATCGTAAATATAAGTGTTAAGTAAGGTCTTCTTGTAATTTGTAGGAGTCTGTTTGGCTCTGGACCGTCATTCATGTTCATGCCTGCATGACCTGTAACGCCCTACCTGGATTTAGTCTGAAAGCTAATGTGAAAAGGGAGTATTGAGCCGCAAAACGTCATTCAAGTACGTGTACTAGTACAATCCGGCTCAGGGGAAGGTGAGACCGACCCGAACACTTGGCCTTTAAATTACAAACAGGCCAAACAACACATCTTGAAAGTTTTTCAAGTTCTCATATTTTTTCTATCCCTTGAAATATCTCAAATATACTGAACAGACGGTTTGACGACAAGTTTCGTCCTATTTGCAGCTTTTTGCATACAATAACATCTATCTATAGCACAGTTCCGGTCAAGAACTAGTTATTCAATTACCACACACGTTCAAGCACAGTGAGATCAGTCTCGAAAAGTAAGTTTGATTTTTGCGTCTCTTTTGTGCTCTGTATCAAATCTAATTTCTTGTAGAATGGTTCGAGAGTCTCAATGCCCGTACTGCAGAAGAAAATACAAGTCAAGTACATAGTACGGGAAGCATATAGAAATAGCGCATTTTCACTTTGTACAGCCTATTTGCGACGAAAAACGGCATGCGCGAAACCGCCAACCTGCCGACTCTGACCTAACCTCCAATCTACTCGGGGAACAATTTAGTACGGATGAAACGAATATTGAAGCAAATGAGTTCGATATCTACATAAACGCTGCCGATTCAGACGTGGAAAGGCTTAATTATTCCGACACTGAGGAAAGCACACCATTGGTTGGACTACCAATACCGACGACGCACCCCACTGCGGGAAGGTCACTATGGGACATTGTATAGCCCGAAAGATATGAAGATAAGATGTGGTCACCATTCAGAAGCAAGAAGGAATTTGAGCTTGCTCGGTGCTTTATGGAAGCAAAGGTACCAAAGGATTACATGGATAGATATTTCAAGAAGGACATGGGGCCTGAGGGCAGGAATAATAACTCTGCTTATCGGCTCCTTGATGCTGTTGATCAGTTGGAATCAGGTATGAGAATGAACAGCTGGAATGAGGGGTTTATATCGTTTCGGGAAGCTGTAAGTAAATGGACCCTACAACGTCCTATTCTAACTGAAAGTAGGAAATTTTGGACGAGGAAGGACCACACGAAGCTTCCATAACACAGAAATTCTTTTTCCGCAATCCTATTGATTGTGCTAAATATTTACTTGGTCAAAGATGTTTTGCTCAAGATTTTGTTTACGCCCCTATGAAGGAATAGAATAGCAAAAAACCACCTCAGAGAGTTTATTCGGAGATGCATACCACTGATTGGTCGTGGGAGATACAGGTAGGTTCAAGTACGACGTTCCACCGTGCTTCTATACGGTTTACTAGGACACAAAATTAACAGCCAGCAAAGGATGAATTACCGGATGGAGCAACACTTGTACCAATCATATGTTCCTCAAACATTACTTGTTTGACCAATTTCTCGGGAGATAAGAAAGCCTTGCCAATCTACATGACAATTGGAAATATCCTATCCAGTACACTGAACAAACCCTCGAAACATGCCACCGTTCTTTTGGCGCTTTTGCCCGTCCCCGCAAAGATGCTGGGCCTACCAGCAAGAGATGCACGGCCAAAGCAGGTCAACAATGAGATTCTTTGTCATTGGATGGAAGCGATCTTTGTGCCAATGTTGCACTAGGGAACTCCGGACTTGAGTTTCAATG
>NESQ01000633.1:0-27262 GCA_003070745.1 Tuber borchii
CATCCTCTCCATCCTCTGCTCGACAGTCTCCGGCATGGTAGCAATCTCCTCCAACTTGAGTCCATTACAAACAAGTCGACGACATCAGGAATAAGAACGGCAACCTTGCACACAGGTCCACGACCTCTCCTCACATATCACAAACGCCTCCGTCACCCCGGAGGACCTCGCCCCAATCCACTCGGCCCTGCGTGACCTGTCACATAGGGTCTCGGCCCCCACCTCTCCCCCTCCCACCTGCCCCCTTGCCCCAGCTAAAATCGCTCAGCCTTCCCCCAACCACACGCTCTGGCCCACAAGGCCCCGCCCCCCAGCAAATAGCCCTCACACCTCACCCCTACCCTTCATCCAGCCCCATGGACACCTCAGTCCACTGCCCCTTCTATGAGACACGACTTGGCAAAAGGTTCGGTAATCCCGAACTATACGCTAAGGCCTTCCCCCACCCCTGGGAGGCGGAGCAATTCTGCGCCGGAGAATACGACCTGTCTGCTTTTACAGACGCCATCCTCCACCCGGATTTCAAACCCAAGAACGAACCATCGTACACCCAAGCGGTTAGCTCCGGCGGTAAGAGTAGAAAGAAAAATCGAAAACTAGCGAAAGTAACAGAGGTTGCGAGCAATGAGGACAATCCTTTAAGGACTCCCGCCCCCCTCCCTTTCGCCTCCAGACGGTTCTATGCACCACACTCTTCCCCTGCCCCCCATGCACTCTCAAGTCGTATCGCCTACTCTCTGCCCGACATTGTCGCTGAGGCCCTTACCGATTCCAACTGCCTCCTCCCCAAAGGTTTCTTTGCGAAGGTCAATGACCGCGGGGCAGTCTCACTTACCTGCACCGACCCTCACACACCGGCTTCTTCCTACGCCCCCTACTTTGAGGTCCTTACAAGGCACCTCAACCAGGCCTTGCCTACGGGGGATAACCCCTGGCTCCTCTTCTGCCTTACCCCAACCAATGTACAGCTGGTCATACACAGCATCCCCACCGATGAGATGCCCGAATACGATGAACAGCTCTTTCCCAATCTCCAATAGTCTATTGGTTTCGTGAAAGCGATCCAGATCAAGTCGGCCAGGTACCTTAACCCTGACCAAGCAACTCGAACCGCCAAGGAAGCGCTTGAGATGGTTGTCTCCGTTAACCCCTGCGACATTCCAGCCCTTACCCCTTCCATCTTCCTCTACTCCGACCGCCGCAAGGTGAAAAAAGTGATCTCCGCCAACCGCTACACCCAATGCAACAACTGCTGCCGTTTCGGTCACGCCACCGCCTGGTGCAAACAGAAGCATCCTTCCTGCCCCTTGTGTGCGCTACACCATACCAAAGCCGCCCATAGATGCCAGAACCCCACCTGCCCCAAAGGGGGTAACGACAAGCCCGTCGCCAACAGCTGCCCGACCTCTCCTCCCCACTGCGCTAACTGTGGAGATGATCACAGTGTCTACTTCAAGGACTGCAAAGCCCGCCCGATTTAGCCCGCTCGGCCAGTGTCCCCTTCGGAGTCAGTCGGCTCCTGCGCATCCTTGGACAGTCAAGAGTCCATGGATGTGAAAGAAGATGGCGTGCCAGCACCCACTACTCCCCAAGCCCGTCCAGCCTCGAATCTCGACCCTGCCACCCCCCGCCCTCTAACTGCCGTTCAGGCGCCCCCCATAACTCCAGTTAACTGTCGGAGTCGTCCCTGCCATAATTAACACCCATTCAGTACACAGAACTGAGGGGCAGGTCCCCGCACCTACAATGACACTTATTTACCACAAAAGCCTGGGATGCTGGGATGTGTTTCTTTCCTTATTTTCATCGTTTTCGACACGCCACTCCCCGCATTTGGTTTTTTTACGGGACCCCCCATCCTCCAAAGGCTTCTTACCCTCCTTTAACAGGTACAGGTGCTTCGCCCCTCCCAAGCCCCTTCCCAAGGTGGCGTGCTATTTTTCTATTGAATTTTTAACAATCTACATCATACTTCAAGGTTTCACACCGGACATAAACGACTACATGCATATTGATATACACACCCCACTAGGGTGTTTTGGCACCAGGTACCCCTAATTTCGCCTAGCGAATATTTACTCTAGTTCCAGATACCCACAATCTCATATAGTCAGTCCCAAAAAGATTTTTGTCCCCTTCGACGTCCCCTACCTAGTGGTGGGAGACTACAACATCCACAGCCCCCGCACCGACCCTCTCGGCCTCCCTTCTTCTCAGGAAGCCACCATCACGGACCCATATTTCGACAGAGCCGACAACATCGGCTTTGCCTGCATCAACAAACCCGGGGAGTACACCCAGTACCCCCTCTCCGGCCCCCACAGGCCTAGCGTCATCGACCTAGAGTTCGCCAACCCCCTCATGACCCCCTTCACATATGACTGGACCACCTCTTCTCTCCCCTCCACTGGCTCAGACCACGTCCCGATCTCCATCTCCCTCTCAGCCGCCCTCCGTCAAGTCCCTCCCCCACAGGCTAAATGGGGTGACCTGGACTGGGCGGCCCTGGAAGACTGGCTAAAGGCTTTCCGCGTCCCCCCCCCTCCCCCCCACCCCTCCCCCCAGCAATTTGACTCCTGGTTCTCAGCATCCCTTTCCTGTCTCACCTTTGCCCTCAGAACGGCGGCCCCCACATCACGTCCTTCCACCAGATCAAAGCCATGGTGGACCCTCCTCCTAACCACACTCCGAAAAGAATACAACAAGGCCAAGAGGAAGGCCAAAAGCCTCCGGACAGCCCAGGCACGAGACATAGCCTGGCTCTCCAGGAACCGGTACTTTAAGGCCATCAAATGTGCCAAGTCAACATACTGGGCTGACCTTCTGGCCAAAACCACCCCCAACAACATCTGGACAGCCAAGAAACTGGTGGCCCCAAGGTAGGTGACCTGTTTCCCCTCCCTCCTAAACGCGGACAACCCCACCGCCATCAATGATGCCCTCCTCGCCCATTTCTTCCCGCCAAGACTGGAACCCCCCCCAGGGGAAGACTTGCTCACATAGCGGACATGCCTCCCCTCACCCAGGAAGAAATCTCTCTAGCCCTGGCCAAATCCTCCCCATCCATGGCCCCCAGCCCGGACGAAATCCCCTACTCAGTCTGGAAGAACGTCCACAAACGATGCCCCAACATCCTCCTGGACCTCCTGAACCCCCTTCTAGTGTACGGATACCACCCCCACTCCCTGAAAGTGGCCAACAGGGGTCGTTCTGGACAAACCTGGAAAGGCCTCCTACGACTCCCCAGTCTCATTTCGGATCATAGTGTTGCTAAAAACCGTCTCCAAGATCCTGGAATGGATCATGGCGGCCCGCCTCTTCTCCCTGGCCAAAACATCTGGCCTGCTCCTCCCCAACCAATGTGGCTCGGTCCCAGGCCTAGGAAATTTCGACGCCGACGCTACCTTGATCTACGAGGTTAAGACCCTCCAAGGCACCCACCACAAGGTGTCCTCCCTCTTTCTTAACATCAAGGCCGGTTTGGACAACGTCGACGCAATCATCCTCCGCAAATGCCTCCTGAACAAAAACTCCCCCAACTACATTATCGACTGGGTCTCCTCCTTCCTGACGGAACGGAAATGCACCCTAGTCTATCAGGGCTCCCCCAAGACCCCAGCCCCTGTCACAGTCAGAACCCTGCAATGGTCCCCCATCTCCCCCCTGCGTTTCCTCCTATACGTGGCACCACTCCATACCGACATAAACGGGGGTCTTATGCTCACTTATGTTTACGACTTCGCTCTCACAATTTCCTCCCCTTCCTACCGGTCCAATGCACGCCGACTACAAAGCCTTTTTGCATCCCTCTCCCAACACGCAGAAAAGTTGGGCGTCACCTTTTCCATCCCGAAAACAAAACTCATCCACTGGCACACCCTGAGCCAAAGGGGCACCACCAGATGAAACCTCCCCGTCACCCGCAACGAAGAGATCTTCCCCCCCTCCGAAGAAGTGAGATGGCTCGGCTACTGGTTTTCCCCTCCCCTGAACTCCACCCACCACTTTGAGAGACGCCTGGCCCTAGCAAACGCTGCCTTCACCTTCCTGAGGATGGTCGCCTCACCCGGGGCAGGGGTCCACCCGTTTCTCACACATCACCTCGCCATGGGGATCATCCTTCCAATCCTCACATACGGGCAGACCTCCTCGTCCCAAACACAGGCTCTATCAGCCGCATGAACACCTTTTGGCACAGGGTCCAGAGATGGACCATGAACTGTTTCTTCGCCACCCCTACTCCTATTCTGGCCAGAGAGGTCTGCCTCCCCCCTCTTGGACCATACTGTAGGCACAAGAGGCGCACAGCGGCTCTCAGACTCTGCTGTTCTCCCCCCTCCCTGAACCCCGCCGTGGCTCGCCTCCCCTCTACATTCCCCTCACTCTCGAACTTCAAGGCCCCCGACACCTGCCGACCCTTGGCTGCCAAAGCCGCTCCAATGTACCACCCTCTCAACTGGAAAACTCCAGTACCCTCCCCGCTCACAAGGAGACACCTCCCAATAGACGACCTCGCTCATATAGCCTTCCCCCTCCCGCATGGTTTCCCGCGGTTCCCCCAGATAGCGAAAACCCCCCTTCCCGCAACAGAGAACATCCCACTCGAGACTCTCATAGCCCGAACCTATGCCACCCTCAAGGAAAGGTCTCGGGCGCTACTCCTACAAGACTTGGAGGACTCCCTCCCAACCCCGCCCTACTACAAGCACGCCCCCTCTGCGGCTTCCCACCCGTTCATGGGACTTGACAAATTCACTGCTGGTCGCATACATCAAATGCGCTCCGTCAAGAGCTACCTCCTGGCCCACCCTACCTGGCGCGATGATTCTACCCGTCCAACCACTTGCCCCCGGTGTCAAGAAGCCCCAGAAACCTTCGAACACGCTGTCCTACACTGCCCAGCCAGGGCTGAAGCCAGACACTGCCACCTAAGTGCGGTCGACAGCCTCTCGCCCGAGAGCGCAATCTGGAACCACCTACCCTCCCTCTCAGCCCTCCGGCTCTTCATCCTAGACACTCGAACAGGGTTTACACCCAGTGACGACCCCCCCCTTGAAAAAAAAAAAACCCCCCACCCTGCCCTCTGAGTCACTCTCAACCCCGCTCCGCTACACACCCCCCCGCCCGCTTACCCTACGACCTACAGTTTGCTAATTGTTATTTTCCTTTGTGAATTTTACGGCTGGTAAAGCGTGTTGGAATTTTCCTATATTAGTTATGTTTTTGACAGACCAGGCCGGTGGTTTTTGGCTTCACTACTTAGTACTATCAGAGCGTGGGAAATGGTTTCTTTTGTTGTTTGTTTTTTGTTTTTATAGGTTTTGTTTTTTCCATAGCCACCGCTACATGAAGCTTTTTGTACCTTAAAACAATGAACGCAAGATATAAAAAAAAGAAAAAAAAGAAAGGAGATCCAATGGACTTGGATGCAACAAGGAGGAAGCCAAGGCTACACCCCGACGAATTCAAGAGCAGGATAAGGGAAAAGTTATGCTTCAAATGGGCAGGGACAGGATATCAAGTATGAAATTGCGACAGACCGAGAGACGGGAGGAACTATACTACGACACCCAAGGAGGGACAACTCCAGATCAAGGTGGGACCCTGGGCTGCAAAGCCAAGCATCAAGGAAATCGAAGTTCAGGAAGATCTTGAACAGTCGGGAAATGACCAAAGTCCCTAGTAAAGGATAGTACTAGGGACAGACTGGAACGAAAACCCATCATCATGGAAAATTACTACGCGGCACTCAACTACACGGAATCACATGAATGGGAAAAAGATCATATGATGATCAAGATACAGCTACACGGAAGACAAGAATCAGTTATGATAAATGCGATAATCGATTTAGGGGCCACTGATGACTTGATCGACGAAGGAATATGTACGAAACACGGAATTACAAAGACAAAGAGCAAGAAAAGAAGAGAAATTCACCTCGCGGACGGAAAACCAAGTGCTATGGGTCCAGTTACCCATTTGGTGAAAGTACCTATGGATATCAACAGCCATAGGCAATTGGCAACTTTTCAAGTGGCGAATCTCCAAAACCATGAAGTCATCTTAGGAAGGCTATGGTCGTGAACATACAATCCCACAATGGATTGGGATTAGAAGAAAATTACATTCAATAGTGAACGATGTATGACATGGTGTCTCAACACTTTGCCCGTTGCATACGCAGTATCAGATGATGAAGCTCTCGAAGAAAACCTCATCACCAAGTACTCGGAAGTACAGGTTGAAAGAGACGAGAAAGTCCAAATTCAAAGATTATATCCTCAGGCTAGAATGCCTACAAAAGGATCATAGGAGGCAGCAGGACACGACCTGTATGCCAATAAGCAAGTCTGTATACTTGCAGGAGAGCAAAAGACTGTCGGAACTAGAATAGCCATTGGACTACCTCAGAATACCTATGCGCGTATCGTTCTGCGGAGTGGTTTAGTAGTCAAACACAGACTCACAACCAACGCTGGGGTAATAGACACAGACTATACTGGGGAAATCTAGGTAGTCTTGGTCAACCATGGTACCAACTATTTCCCAGTGGAACAAGGCGATCGGATAGCATAATTCATCATCGAAAAGATCAATTTGGAAGAACTACAGGAATTTCATGAACTAAAGAAAACGGAACGAGTAATGAATGGATTTGGAAGCACAAAAAAATCTGAGAAGGACAAAAAACTGATTAGCATTAGCGAAATATCAGCAAAGGGATTCAGAAGTTTTTACTGAAGAGGAGAGACAACTGGCATCCTAAGATGGGACCCAGTTCATGACAAGATCTACTTGGAAAATATCAATATAATTACCGAACTGGCAATTAAGGAAGGACAGAAGAAGAAGGAGGAAGAAAAATAGACCCTCCATTAAACGATAACGAAGAAATATCACGAATACCTCGATGTATTCGAAAACGGAGAGAAAACAATATTACCACCATTAAAAAGGTATCGACCTGGGTATTGACCTGAAACCTGGAGAGAAAGTACCCGACAAAAAGATTTATCCACTCAGCTATAATGAAATCGAAGAATTATATAAATACATCAAGCAAAACGAAGGAAGAGGATGGATAAGAGAAGTGAAAGCTGAGAGGGCATCACCAATCATCTTCGTCAAGAAAAAGGACGGAAGCCTAAGACTCTGTGTGGACTACAGAGGACTCAACGCAGTCACAAAAAAGGATCGATATCTGCTACCGCTGATAGGAGAAGCACTGAATCGGCTAAGCATACCCAAGTACTTCACAAAACTGGAAATCAAGGAAGCCTACCACAATATCAGAATCTGAGAGGGAGACGAACATAAGACTACTTTCAGCAGTAAGCTGGGAACTTATGAATATCTGGTGGTACCATTCAGACTATGCAATACGCCAGCCGCATTCCAAAAATGGATCAACAGGGTACTACTACGATATATAGATATGTGTTGTATAGTATATTTGGATGACATCGCCATATACTTGCACAACCTGGAATGACACCGAAAAGATGTCAAAAATATACTGGAAGCTCTCCGACCATGAGGGATAAAAGTCAAACCATCGAAATGCGAATGCTACAAAAAGGAAACAGAATACCTAGGATTTGTGGTTAGCCAGAAAGGAGTCAAAGTCGACACAGTCAAGACTCAGGCAATATGGGAATGGCAACCACCAAAAACAAAAACAGAAATTCAACGCTTCCTACAATTTTGTAATTTCTATCGACGATTCATACAAGGATTCAGCAGAATAGCAAAACCACTATATGAAAGAATACACAAGAACTACAATGGAAAATGGAAATGGGAAACCGAGGAACAACAAGCCTTCGATGAACTTTGGAAGGCACTTACCAGAAGTCCAGTACTGGTTCATTTGGATCCGAATAGACCTATCAAGATTGAGACCGACGCTTCAAAATACTTATGCGCAGGCATACTCTCACAGCAATGCGAAAATGGAAAATGGAGCCCGGTGGCATATCGTTCCAAGGGAATGTGGGATGCTCAACTCAACTACGACTTACATGACAAAGAACTATTAGCCGTAGTACAGGCATATGAGGAATGGAGAACATATACCAAAGGCAGCCGATATCGAATTCAAGTTTTCACCAACTATAAGAACTTGACAACCTTCATGACCACCAAGGTCTTAACCGACAGACAAGTACGATGGGTATGAAAACTGTGTCAATACCACTTTAGAATCATATACCGACTGTTACGATCCTCTTCCCTTCGGGTGATACTTGCAGCAGGTAACCCTCTTCTTGATAGTGATCGCACTATCTTCAATATGTACGAACAACGACAGCTGAGTATACAGACTCCTGTCTCGTAAGATATATCGCTAAGCTCGTGAGAGACACTATGTCCTTGGCCCGGTCTCGTACGATATATCGCTAAGCTCGTGAGAGACACTATGTCCTTGGCCCGGTAGTATAGTAAAGATAAAATATATAGTAGGAAAATAACTTAGATGGTTGCGTGAAGAACTCTCAACTAAGAGGCCTTTTTTTGTTTTTTTTATATCATGCGTTCATTGTTTTAAGGTACAAAAAGCTTCATGTAGCGGTAGCTATGGAAAAAACAAAACCTATAAAGCACAAACATATAACAAAAGAAACCATTTCCCACGCCTTGATAGTACTAAGTAGTGAAGCCATAAACCATCGGCCTCGTCTGTCAAAAACATAAAAATATAGGAAAAATCCAACATACTTTGCACTTTATAAACTTTACAAAGGAAACTTTACAAACGCAACATGCGGGTCGTAGGGTGGGGGGGGATGGGGGAGGCATATACTGTGCGGGGGGTGGTTGGAGCAGTTATTCATCAAGGGGGGGGTCACCGGGGGGAAACCCGGTGTGGGTGTCTAGGATGAAGCTCCGGAGGGCTGAGAGGGAGGGAGGGTGGTTCCAAATTGGGCTCTCGGGCGAGAGGCTATCGACCGCACTTAGGTGGCAGTGTCTGGCTTCAGCCCTGGCTGGGCAGCGTAGGACGGCGTGTTCGAAGGTCTCTGGGGCTTCTTGACACCGGGGGCAGGTGGGCGGGCGGTCTGGGTCGTCGCACCAGGTGGGGTCGGCCAGCAAGTAGCTTTTGCCAGCGCGCATTTGGTGTATGCGGCTGGCGGTGAATTTGTCGAGCCCCATAAACGGATGGGGGGTCGTAGAGGCGGGATACGCGTAGTAGGGGGGGGCGGGGAGGGATTCTTCCCAGTCTTGGAGTAAGAGCTTCTGAGACCTCTCCTTGAGCGTGGCGTAGGCCCGTGCCATGAGGGTCGGGGGCGGGATGTCTTCTGTATGGGGGAGGGT
Organism: Tuber borchii; assembly: GCA_003070745.1. Lineage (NCBI taxonomy): Eukaryota > Fungi > Ascomycota > Pezizomycetes > Pezizales > Tuberaceae > Tuber > Tuber borchii. The sequence continues at coordinate 9,316 of NESQ01000633.1, forward strand.
GGCTCCCCCGATCTGGGGGAAACGAGGGAAGCCATGACCGAGGGGGAAGGCTAGATGTGCGAGTTCATCGATGGGGAGATGCCTCCTCATGGGGGGGGAGGGGACCGGGGTTTTCCAGCTGAGGGGGAGGTAGACAGATGAAAGGCCGACAGTCATTGGCCGGCAGGTGTCGGGGGCCCTGAAACTAGATAGGGAGGGAAAGGTGGGCGGGAGGCGGGCTGCTGCGGGATTGAGCGTAGGGGGTGAGCAGCAGAGCCTGAGAGCCGCGGTGCGTCTATTATGTCTGCAGTAAGGACCTATGGGGGGGAGGCATGCCTCCCTGGACAGTATCGGGATGGGGGTGGCGAAAAAGCAGTTAGTGGTCCATCTTTGGACCCTGTGCCAGAAGGAGTTCATGCGGGTGGTGGAGCAGGCGTTTGGGACGAAGAGGTCTGCGCCGTATGTGAGGATTGGGAGGATGAGTCCCATGGCGAGTCGGTGTGAGAGGAAAGGGCAGACTCCCGCACCCGGGGATGCGACCCTCTTCAGGAAGGAAAAGACAGCGTTGGCCAAAGCCAGGCGTCTCTCAAAGTGGTTGGTGGTGGTGAGGGCGGGGGAGAACCAGTAACCGAGCCACCTCACCTCCACGGATGGGCGGAAGATCTGGTCGTTAAGGGTGACGGGGTGGATGGATCTGAGGGAGGCTCTTTGGCTTGGGGTACGCCAATGGATGAGTTCTGTCTTTGGGATGGAAAAGGACACATCCCAAAGCGGCGGCGCGTCGGGATAGGGATGAGAAAAGACTTTGTAGCCGGCGCACATTGGACCGGTAGGAGGGGGAGGAGACTGGGAGCGAAAAGTCGTCGACGTAGGAAAGCATAAGGCCTCCCTTGATATCGGCATAGAGGGGTGCCACATATATGAGGAACAATAGAGGAGAAATTGGGGAGCCTTGAGGGGTTCCGACCGTGACTGGTGATAGGGTCTTGGGGGAGCCTTGGTAAACCAGTGTGCACTTTCGTTCCGACAGGAAGGAGGAGACCCAGTCGACCATGTATTTGGGAGTGCTTTGTCCAAGAGGCGTTTGCGGAGGGTGAGGGCGTCGACGTTATCGAAGCCGGCTTTGATGTCAAGGAAGAGGGAGGACACCTTGCGGTGGGTGCGTTGAAGGGTTTTAACTTCGTGGACCAGGGTAGTGCAGGCGTCAAAAGTGCCTACGCCTGGTACGGAACCACATTGGTTGGGGTGAAGCAGGCCAGATGACGTGGCCAATGAAAAGAGTCGGGCCGCCATGATCCTTTCCAGGATCTTGGAAATGGTTTTTAGTAGAACTATGATACGGAAGGAAGCTGGAGAGTCGTAAGAGGCTTTGCCTGGTTTGTCCAAGACGATGCCATTGGCGATTTTCAGCGAGGGAGGGTGGTAACCATAAGTCAGAAGGGGGTTAAGGAGATCTAGGAGAATGTCAGGGTAGTGCTGTGGATGTGTTTCCAGACGGAGTAGGGTATATCGTCCGGCCCTGGGGCGGAGGAGGGAGAGGACTTGGCTAGAGCCGAGGAGATTTCATCTTGAGTGAGGGGGGGTGCGTCGGGCATCGGCGAGAGCCTCCCCCTGGGCGGGGGTTCTGGCCGAGGCGGGAAGAAGTGGGCGAGGAGGGCGTTGTTGATGGAGGTGGGGTCGTTGGCGTCTGGGAGGGAAGGGAAACGTACTGCCTGCCTGGGGGTAACCAGCTTCTTGGCGGTCCAGATGTTGTTGGGGGTGGTTTTAGCGAGGAAATCGGCCCAGTATGCTGACTTGGCACGTTGGATGGCTTTGAAGTAGCCATTCCTGGAGAGTCTTGCCGTTTCCCTTGCTTGTGTGTCTTGGAGTTTCTTTGCTCTTCTCGTTGCTTTGTTGTATTTCTTACGGAGGGCGGTGAGGAGGGGGGTCCACCACGGTTTAGATTTGGCGGAAGGCCGTGATGTGGGGGCTGCCATTCTAAGGGTCGAGGTCAGGCAGGCAAGGGAGGCTGAGAACCAGGAGTCAAACTGCTGGGGGGAGGGGTACGGGAGGGGCGGGGAGACGCGAAAGGCTTTGAGGGTAGGTTCTAGCGCAGTCAAATCCAAGAGGCCCCACTTGGCTTGGGGGGTCGGGGTATGCCGGAGAGGGGCTGACAGGGAGATGGAGATGGGGACGTGGTCCGATCCTGTGGAAGGTACGGATGAGGTATTCCAATTGTGGACAAAAGGAGTCATGGCGGGATTGGCGAAGGCCAGGTCTATGACACTAGGTCTGTGGGGGCCGCACAGGGGGTACCAGGTGTATTCCCCTGGTGTGTTGATGCAGGTAAAGCTGAGGTCGTCGGCTCTGTCAAAGTAGGGGTCGGCGATGGAAGCCTCCTGAGAAGAGGGGAGGCGAAGGGGGTCGGTGCGGGGGCTGTGGATGTTGAAATCTCCCACCACCAGGTAAGGGATATCGAGGGGAACAAAAATTTGGTCTGGTGTAACCGTGTGGGGTTGTGGGTATCTGGAGTGTGAATAAATATTCGTCAGGCGAAAGCGAGGAAATTTTGTGCCGAAGCAACTAAAAGGGGTATAAATATCAATATGCATGCAGTCCCTCACATCCGGCGTGAACACTGGAAGTACGGGGTTGAATTTAAAAAATTCTGTGGAGACATAACAGGCCACCTTGGGGAGGGGCGAGGGGGGGGCAAACAACTTGTACCCATTGAAAGTAGGTAGAAAGCCTTTGGAGGACGGAGGGTCTTGTAAAAAGACGAGTTGCGGAGGATGGCGCATTGTAAATGACGAAAATAAGGAAAGAAACACATACCAGCTTCCCAGGCTGTTGTGTTGAATGAGTGTGATATGAGGCGGGGGGGCCAGCCCCCTTGTGCTGTTAAAGGTTTGGTTGTTAGTCATGGCGGGGACGACCCCGGCGGTTTACTGGAGTTATGGGGGGTGCGGGGGGGCCTGAGGGAGCAGGACCCATCGCGCCTGTGGGCGGCGCATGAACGGCAGTTACGGGGCGGGGGGTGGCAGGGCCAGGAACCTCTCAACTAAGAGGCCTTTTTTCTTTTTTTTCTTTTTTTATCATATTTTAAATTTTGTTTAAGGTACAAAAATAGCACGAATCCACAAGGGATATGGCCGCAACAAACCTCCACTACAGTCCAGCCCTTCGTCGAGGCGGTGGAAACCGTGGGGCAAAAACCCCTGGTCTAAAACCCGCACCAAGCCCCCGGGCGCTGAATACAGCAACAAAATATAATACATGAAAACCACAAAAGCCAAAAACATCTACCGAAAAACCCAGCAAACAACCCGACAGTGAGCAAAACCAAAAATACCAAAACCCGTAGGAAATCCAACCAAGAGAAAGCCCATCCGTCACAAGAACGTTTGCCGATCCCAAGGAGAAAACCAAAGATCCGTAGCCATACTCGAGGGTAATAGTACCGGGGCCATATAGGCCAGGCAGTCAGGGCTAATGGGAAAGCGTGTGGAGGGGGGAGCCGAGGGAGTCCACGAGTCTAAGGCCCAAGTGGCGGAAAGGTGCCGGTGGCGCAGGCCACCGAGCGTGAGGGGGGGAGGTGCGCCGGCCTAAAGTTAGGCCGACGGCGTGCGGGGGGGTGTTGGCTGTAACCGAGCCATGGGACGAAACCAAGCGGGGGAGAGGAGGGGTAGACCCAGGACAGTGACGCAGGAGACGATGACCACCAAGGGGTCACGATTTTTCGCGCTGCGACCGTACCAACCGAAACGTTCAGGAGAGAGTGCAATACCAGAAAGTAAGGCCACCAGTGCCGCTACTTCACAGATCGCCCGAAGCTAAACGACGAAACGCAGGTATGACGAGGGGTTGCCGACCGTGTAGATGCTAAGCGAGGACGCGAGACAACCATGAGGAAGTCAGGAGAACACGCGAAACAAAAACTTGAGAGGATGTAGGGACAGGCCCTAAGAAACGGGTGCCCAAGTCCGAATCTATCATAGGGAGTTGCAGCTCACTGGGAGTGCGGGAGGTGGATGTTGACGATGATTTCTCGTGGTGTTGAGATTTCAATCGCCGGGTGTGTAGAGGAGATGGTTCGTGTCTCAACTAAGAGGCCTTATTCTTTTTTTTTTTTTTATCATATTTTAAATTTTGTTTAAGGTACAAAAATAGCATATATCCGCAATGGATATGGCCGCAACAAACCTCCACTACAGTCCAGCCCTTCGTCGAGGCGGTGGAAACCGTGGGGCAAAAGCACTGCTCTAAAACCCGCACCAAGCGCCCGGGCGCTGAATACAGCAACAAAATATAATACATGAAAACCACAAAAGCCAAAAAACATCTACCGAAAAACCCAAGAAACAACCCAACAGTGAGCCAAACCAAAAATACCAAAACCCGTAGGAAATCAAACCAAGAGAAAGCCCATCCGTCACTAGAACGTTTGCCGATCCCAAGGAGAAAACCAAAGATCCGTAGCCATACTGGAGGGTAATAGTACCGGGGCCATATAGGCCAGGCAGTCGGGGCTAATGGGATAGCGTGTGGCGGGGGGAGCTGAGGGAGTCCACAAGTCTAAGGCGCAAGTGGCGGAAAGGTGCTGGTGGGGCAGGCCGCCGAGCGTAAGGGGGGGAGGTGCGCAGGCCTAAAGCTAGGCCGACGGCGTGCGGGGGGGTGCTGGCTGTAACCGAGCCACGGGACGAAACCAAGCTGGGGAGCGGAGGGGTAGACCCAGGACAGTAACACAGGAGACGAGGACCACCAAGAGGTCACGATTTTTCGCCATGCGACCGTACCGACCGAAACGTTCAGGAGAGAGTGCAATACCAGAAGGCAGGGCCACCAGTGCCGCTACTTCACAGATCGCCCGAAGCTAAACGACGAAACGCAGGTATGAGGAGGGGTTGCCGACCGTGTAGATGCTAAGCGAGGATGCGAGACAACTGTGAAGAAGCCAGGAGAACACGGGAAGCAAAAACTTGAGAGGATGTAGGGACAGGCCCTAAGAAACTGGTGCCCAAGTCCGAATCTATCACAGGGAGTTGCAGCTCACTAAGAGTGCAGGAGGTGGATGTTGACGATGAATTCTCGTGGTGTTGAGATTTCAATCCCCGGAGGTGTAAGGAAGATGGTTCGTGTCACAACTAAGAGGCCTTTTTTTTTTCTTTTTTTTTTTTATATCATGCGCTTTGATTGTATTCAACTACGGGGTACAAAGGCTACGTGCAGAGTTAGCTATGGTAAGGAAAAACCCCCTGTGTAAAGAAATCCACCTCGGACCACCGGAAAAAACCATCATCCAAAGTCCCTCTGGTATGGAACCAACCGCAGAATCCCGCCGCGAACACAAAAAACCCCTATCGGCTAGGTAGACAACAGAAATAAATCACCAACACGACAGGCAGGAGACAACAGGAAAACCGGACCCGAAAACTCCCCCTTGACATAAAAACAAAAGAAACCACATTAATATCCCTGAGTACTCTAACAGAAACCCGACCGTGAAAATTCAGCCAAAACTACAGAACACAGAACGGGGGGACAGTAAACGCTAAACCGAAGCAAATCCATCACATTACTCCGTAACCCAAGGCGTTGACATCGTCCAAGGAGGCAGTGCAATACCATGACCGAGCGTAACCGAGGGCTGTGGCCGAGCCGAGCCACGGGGAAGGGGGAGACCCAGGGGAAGAGGCAGTAAGAGTGCCAGCTAAGGAGAGGATGTTTGGCTGTAACCAAGCCACGGGACGAAACCAAGCGGAGGAGAGGAGGGGTAGACCCAAGTATCGTAGGAACTATCGGAAACGTGTGCGTGTCTGACTAGGCAGCCTCAAACGAAACGTAATCGAAGAGAGTAGAGAAATCGACCGTAGCCTTGTGAAGAGTTTTCTCTTACTGCGAACCGTGATCCCAGCCGTCTGTAACATGGACGCGAGGGTGTTGCCGGCCGTGCAAATGCTAAGCGAGGACGCAAAACAAATGCGAAAAGGTCGATAGGACAGGCCCTAAGAAACAGGTGCCCAAGTCCGAATCTACCATAGTGGGGGGGTGCAGCTCACTAAGAGTGCGTTGGAGAAAGGATGTTGATGATGATTTCTCGTGGTGTTGAGATTTCAATCGCCGGAGGTGTAGAGGAGATGGTTCGTGTCTCAACTAAGAGGCCTTTTTTTTTTCTTTTTTTTTTTTTTTTTTTTTATCATATTTTAAATTTTGTTTAAGGTACAAAAATAGCATACATCCACAAGGGATACGGCCGCAACAAACCTCCAACTACAGTCCAGCCCATCGTCGAGGCGGTGGAAACCGTGGGGCAAAACCCCTGGTCTAAAACCCGCACCAAGCCCCCGGGCGCTGAATACAACAAAAATATATACATGAAAACCAGAAAAGCCAAAAACATCTACCGAAAAACCCAAGAAACAACCCGACAGTGAGCCAAACCAAAAATACCAAAACCCGTAGGAAATCAAACCAAGAGAAAGCCCATCCGTCACTAAGAACGTTTGCCAATACAAAGGAGAAAACCAAAGATCCGTAGCCATACTCGAGGGTAATAGTACCGGGGCCATATAGGCCAGGCAGTCGGGGCTAATGGGATAGCGTGTGGCGGGGGGAGCCGAGGGAGTCCACGAGCCTAAGGCGAAAGTGGCGGAAAGGAGCCGGTGGCGCAGGCCGCCGAGCGTGAGGGCGGGAGGTGGGCCGGCCTAAAAATAGGCCGACGGCGTGCGGGGGGGTGTTGGCTGTAACTGAGCCACGGGACGAAACCAAGCGGGGGAGAGGAGGGGTACACCCAGGACAGTGACGCAGGAGACGAGGACTACCAAGGGGTCACAATTTTTCGCGATGCGACCGTACCGACCGAACCGTTCAGGAGAGAGTGCAATACCAGAAAGCAAGGCCACCAGTGCTGCTACTTCACAGATCGCCCGAAGCTAAACGACGAAACGTAGGTATGACGAGGGGTTGCCGACCGTGTAGATGCTAAGCGAGGACGCGAGACAACTGTAAGGAAGGCAGGAGAAGACGCGAAGCAAAAACTTGAGAGGATGTAGGGACAGGCCCTAAGAAACGGGTGCCCAAGTCCGAATCTATCATAGGGAGTTGCAGCTCACTGGGAGTGCGGGAGGTGGATGTTGACGATGATTTCTCGTGGTGTTGAGATTTCAATCGCCGGAGGTGTAGAGGAGATGGTTCATGTCTCAACTAAGAGGCCTTTTTTTTTTTTTTTTTTTTTTTTATCATATTTTAAATTTTGTTTAAGGTACAAAAATAACACGAATCCACAAGGGATATGGCCGCAACAAACCTCCACTACAGTCCAGCCCTTCGTCGAGGCGGTGGAAACCGTGGGGCAAAACCCCTGGTCTAAAACCCGCACCAAGCGCCCGGGCGCTGAATACAGCAACAAAAATATACTTCAAGAAAACCACAAAAGCCAAAAACATCTACCGAAAAACCCAAGAAACAACCCGACAGTGAGCAAAACCAAAAATACCAAAACCCGTAGGAAATCAAACCAAGAGGAAGCCCATCCTTCACTAAGAACGTTTGCCGATCCCGAGGAGAAAACCAAAGATCTGTAGCCATACACAAAGCGGTAACCGTACCGGAGCCATATAGACCAGGCAGTCGGGGCTAATCGGAAAGCGTGTGGCGGGGGGAGCCGAGGGAGTCCACGAGTCTAAGGCGCAAGTGGCGGAAAGGTGCCGGTGGCGCAGGCCGCCGAGCGTGAGGGGGGGAGGTGCGCCGGCCCAAAGCCAGGCCGACGGTGTGCGGGGGGGTCTTGGCTGTAACCGAGCCACGGGACGAAACCAAGCGGGGGAGAGGAGGGGTAGACCCAGGACAGTGACGCAGGAGACGAGAACCACCAAGGGGTTACGATTTTTCGCGATGCGACCGTACCGACCGAAACGTTCAGGAGAGAGTGCAATACCAGAAAGCAAGGCCACCAGTGCCGCTACTTTACAGATCGCCCGAAGCTAAACGACGAAACGCAGGTATGACGAGGGGTTGCCGACCGTGTAGATGCTAAGCGAGTACGCGAGACGACCGTGAAGAAGCCAGGAGAATACGCGAAGCAAAAACTGAAAGGGTGTTGGGACAGGCCCTAAGAAACGGGTGCCCAAGTCCGAATCTATCATAGGGAGTTGCAGCTCACTGAGAGTGCGGGTGGTGGATGTTGACGATGATTTCTCGTGGTGTTGAGATTTCAATCGCCGGAGGTGTAGAGGAGATGGTTCGTGTCTCAACTAAGAGGCCTTTTTTTTCTCTTTTTTTTTTATATCATGCGTTCATTGTTTTAAGGTACAAAAAGCTTCATGTAGCGGAGGCTATGGAAAAAACAAAACCTATAAAGCAAAAACATAAACAAAAGAAACCATTTCCCACTCTCGTTAGTACTAAGTTTTGAGGCCAAAACCCGCGGCCTCGTCTGTCAAAAACATACATTATATAGGGAAAATCCCACACACTTCGTAGCTCGTAAACCTTAAAACAGAAATACAAAAAACGAACGCACAGGTCGTAGGGTGGGTAAAGTAGGGGATATCTTGGGCCGGGGGGGATGTGAGGGCGGCTGGTCTTTATTGCTGGAAGGGGGAGAGGGGGTTGCCATGGGGGAACCCGGTGCAGGTGTCTAGGATGAAACGCCGGAGGGCTGAGAGGGAGGGTGGATGGTTCCAGATGGGGCTCTCGGGCGAGAGGCTTTCTACCCCCTTAGATGGGAGTGTCTGGCTTCAGCCCTGGCTGGGCAGTGGAGGACGGCGTGTTCGAAGGTCTCTGGGGCTTCTTGACACCGGGGGCAGGTGGTTGGGCGATCTGGGTCGTCCCGCCAGGTGGGGTGGGCGAGCAGGTAGCTTTTGCCGGAGCGCATTTGGTGTATACGGCCGGCGGTGAACTTATCGAGCCCCATGAAAGGGTGAGGGGTGGTGGAGGTGGGGTACTCATAGTAGGGGGGTGCTGGGAAGGAGGCTTCCCAGTCCTGGAGGAGGAGTTTGTGAGCCCTTTCTTTGAGCGTCGTGTAGGCTCGTGTCATGAGGTTCGGGGGCGGGATGTCTTCCGATGGGGGGAGGGGTGTACGGCTAACCTGGGGGAAACGTTCGAAGCCGTGTCCGAGGGGAAAGGCCATGTGAGCGAGCTCGTCTATGGGGAGGTGTCTTCTCATTGGGGGGGAGGGAACCGGGGTTTTCCAGCTGAGGGGAAGGTAGACGGACGAGAGACCTATAGTCATTGGGCGACAAGTGTCAGGGGCCCTGAAGTTGGATAGTGAGGGGAAGGTGGGGGGGAGGCGGGCGCCGCGGGATTTAGGGAGGGTGGTGAGCAGCAGAGCCTGAGGGCTGCTATGCGTCTTTTATGCCTGCAGTACGGGCCGATGGGAGGGAGGCATGCTTCCCTGGACAGTATAGGGATGGGGGTGGCGAAAAAACAATTGGTGGTCCACCTCTGCACTCTATGCCAGAAAGTGCTCATGCGGTTGGTGGAGCGAGTGTTCGTGGTGAAAAGGTCCGCACCATAGGTGAGGATCGGGAGGATGAGGCCCATGGCGAGCCGGTGAGATAGGAAGGGACGAACACCCGCCCCGGCGAGGCAACTCTTTTATAAAGGAGAACGCGGCATTGGCCAGGGCCAGGCGTCTTTCGAAGTGATTGGTGGTGTTGAGGGCAGGAGAGAACCAGTAACCGAGCCACCTCACCTCTTCGGAGGGGCGGAAGATCTGGTCGTTGAGGGTGACGGGGTGGTTGGCTTTGAGGGTGCCTCTTTGGCTTGGGGTGCGCCAGTGGATGAGCTCTGTTTTCGGGATGGAGAAGGCCACACCTAGGGTCGTGGCTCGGCGGGATAGGGCTGTGAACAAGCTTTGCAGCCGGCGCACATTAGAGCGGTAGGAGGGGGAGGAGACAGTGAGTGCAAAGTCGTCAACGTAGGAGAGCATAAGGCCCTCTTTATGTCGGTATGGAGGGGTGCCACGTAAATGAGGAATAGAAGCGGAGAGATGGGGGAACCCTGAGGTGTTCCGACGTGACTGGGGAGGGGGTCTTGGGCGAGCCTTGGTAGACCAGGGTACACCTTCGTTCCGAGAGGAAAGAGGAGACCCAGTCTACCATGTATCTGGGGGTGTTCTTGTCTAGGAGGCGTTTGCGGAGGGTGAGGGCGTCGACGTTGTCGAAACCGGCTTTGATGTCATGGAAGAGGGAGGAAACCTTGCGGTGGGTGCGTTGGAGGGTTTTGACTTCGTGGACCAAGGTGGTGCAGGCATCAAAGGTGCCTAATCCTGGGACCGAGCCGCATTGGTTGGGGTGGAGCAGGCCAGATGCTTAGCCAGAGCGAATAGGCGGGTCGCCATAACTCTCTCCAAGATTTGGAGATGGTTTTTAGCAAAACTATGATGCGAAAAGAGGCGGGGGAGTCGTAAGAGGCTTTGCCTGGTTTGTCCAAACGACACCGTTGGCAATTTTCAGCGAAGGAGGGTGGTACCCGTATGCAGGAGGGGGCCTAGGAGATTTAGAATATGTCGGGTAGTGCTTGTGGATGTGTTTCCAAACGGAGTAGGGTATTTCGTCAGGTCCTGGGGCCGAGGAGGGCGAGGACTGGCAAGGGCCGAGGAGATTTCTTCTTTGGTGAGGGGGGGTGTGTTGGGAACGGGTGAGAGCCGCCCCTGGGGGGGGTTCCGACCGAGGCGGGAAGAAGTGGGCGAGGAGGGCTTGTTGATGGAGGTGGGGTCGTTTGCGTCTGGGAGGGATGGGAACCTCGCCGCTTGTCTGGGAGCGACAGCTTCTTGGCGGTCCAGATGTTGTTGGGGGTGGTTTTGGCCAGGAAATCAGCCCAGTATGTGGCTTGGCGCGCTTGATGGCTTTGAAGTAACCATTCCTGGAGTGCCTGGCTGTTTCCCTTGCCTGTGTGGTTTGGAGTTTTTTGCTTTTTCTCGTGGTTTGTTGTACTCCTTTCGGAGCACGGTGAGGAGGGGGGTCCACCATGGTTTGGACTTGGATGATGGTCTGATGTGGGGGCAGCCGTTCTAAGCGTTGAGGTCAGGCAGGACAAAGAGGCCGAGAACCAGGCGTCAAACTGCTGGGGGGAGGGGCGTGGGGGGGGAGGGGGGACGTGGTAGGCTTTGAGGGCCGGTTCCAGGGCTGTCCAGTCCAGGAGGTCCCATTTGGCCTGGGGGGGGGGGCGTGTCGGAGGGGAGCTGAAAGGGAGATGGAGATGGGGACGTGATCCGACCCGGTGGAGGGTAAGATGAGGTGTTCCAATTGTGTACGAAGGAAACATAGCGGGGTTAGCAAAGGCCAGGTCTATGACGCTGGGTCTGTGGGGGCCAGAGAGGGGGTACCGAGTGTACTCCCCCGGGGTGTTGATGCAGGTAAAGTTGAGGTCGTCGGCTCTATCAAAGTAGGGGTCGGCGATGGAGGCTTCCTGGGAGGAGGGGAGGCGGAGGGGGTCGGTGCGGGGGCTGTGGATGTTGAAATCTCCTACCACAGGTAGGGAACGTCAATAGCAAGAAAATCTGGTCTGGTCTGACTGTGTGTAGTTGGGGTACCTGGAACGTGAATAGATGTTTGCCAGGCGGAAATAAGGAAAGCTGGTGCCGAAGCAGCCTGAAGGGGTGTAGACATCAATGTGCATGTAGTCATCCACGTCCGGCGTGAACACTGGGAGTACGGGGTTGGTTTTTAAAAATTCGGAAGAAATATAACAGGCCACCTTGGGAGGGGCGAGGGGGGGGCGAAAGACTTGTACCCATTAAAGGTGGGTAAAAAGCCCTTGGAGGACGGGGGTCTTGTAGAAAGACCAGCTGTGGAGGGTGGCGCATTGAAAACGACGAAAAAAGTGAAAGAAACACATCCCAGCTTCCCAGGCTGTTGTGTTGAATGAGTGTGATTTTGGGCGAGGGGGCCGGCCCCACGGTTCTGCTAGGAGGTTGGGCGTTAATCATGGCGGGGACGACCCCGGCGGTTGACTGGAGTTACGGGGGGCGCGGGGGGGCCTGAGGGAGCAGGACCTGCGCGCCTGTAGGTGGCACATGAACGGCGGTTACGGGGCGGGGGGTGGCAGGGCCAGGATCGGAGGTTGGGTGGGCCTGGGGAGTAGTGGGTGCTGGCACGCCATCTTCTTCCACATCCATGGACTCTTGACTGTCCGAGGATGCGGAGGAGCCGACAGACTCCGAGGGGGGCACGGGGCGGGTGGGGGGATAGGGCGGGACTTGCATTCCTTAGCGTAGGCGGTGTGGTCGTTGCCGCAGTTGGCGCAGTGGGGGGTGAGGTCGGGCAGCATTCAGCCACGGGTCTTTCGTTGCCCCCTTTGGGGCAGGTGGGGTTCTGGCACCTGTGAGCGGCCTTGGTATGATGAAGTGCACAGATGGGGCAGGATGGATGTTTCTGCTTGCACGTGCGGCGGCATGGCCGAAACGGCAGCAGTTGGAGCATTGTGTGTACCGGTTGGCGGAGATAGCCTTTTCCACTTTCCGGCGTTCTGAGTAGAGGAAGATAGATGGTGTGAGAGTTGGAACGTCGTCGGGGTCAACGGAGACGACCACCGAAAGCGCTTCTTTGGCGGTTCGAGAAGCTCGGTCAGGGTTAAGGTACCTGGCCGACTGGATTTGGACCGCTTTCGCGAAACCAATAGATGCTTTGAGATGGGGGTAGAGTTGCTCGTCGTCTTCGGGCATTTCATCGGTGGGGATGCTGTGTATGACCAGCTGTACAGCGGTCGGGGCGAGGCAGAAAGGGAGCCAGGGGTTGTCGCCTGTTGGGAAGGCCTGGTTGAGGCGCCTTGTAAGGACGTCGAAATAGGGGGCATAGGAAGAAGCGGGCGTGTGTGGGTCAGTGCAGGTGAGCGAGACTGCTCCTCGGTCGTTGACTTTTGCGAAGAAGCCTTTGGGAGGAGGCAGTTTGAGTCGGTGAGGGCATTGGCGACAATGTCGGGAAGGGAACGGGCGATACGTCTCGAAAGGGCGTGAGGGGCGTGGGAGGAGCGTGGGGCAAAGAAACGTCTAGAAGCGAAGGGGAGGGGAGGGGCAGAAGTTTTTAAGGTCCTGTCCTCATTGCTCGCAACCTCTGTAGCTTTCGTTTGCTTGGGTTTCTTTTTCCCGCTCTTTCCTCCGGAGCCGGCCGCCTGGGCGTAGGATGGTTGGTTTTTGGCTTTGTAATCCGGGTGCAGGGTGGCGTCTGTGAAAACAGACAGGTCGTATTCTCCGGCGCGGAATTGCTCCGCCTCCCAGGAGTGGGGGAAGGCCTTGGCGTAAAGCTCGGGGTTGCCGAACATTTTCCCAAGTCTCGTATCGTAGTATGGGCAGTGAATTGAGGGGTTTACTGGTGCGAGGGGGGGGGCGGGGGGGGGGATTGAGGGATTTTTGCTGGATGGTGGGGCCTTGTGGGGCGGCTCGGGTGGGTGGGTGAGGGGGCTGGGTGTTTTTAGCCGGGGCCGGGTGGCGGGGGGTGGAGCTGGTGTGGGGGCCGAGACCCTATGTGACAGGTCACGAAGGGCTGAGGTGATAGGGGTGAGATCTTCCGGGGTTACCGAAGCGTTTGTGATGTGGGAGGAAAGGTCGTGGATTTGTGATCGGAGTTCGCCGTTCTCATTTCTGAGGTCGTCGACCTGTTTGGTGATGGCTTCGAGTTGGGTAGTGATTGCTACTATGCCGGAGACTGTCGAGCAGAGGATGGAGAGGATGGAACCTTCACCGGGGGTGATGGACTGGAGGCTGGAGTCAGAGAGGTCGGGGACCAGGTTGGGGGGAGGCGCAATTCATCCCTCGTCTGCCGAAAGATATCCGCGAGGAAGGCTAGGGGGGGTGTGGGCCTGGGGACTGGGGAGGGGGAAGGGGGGATTTGGAGGTTGCGAGGTGTGGAGGATCGTGAGATGGCGGCTGCCAGCTCCTGATTGCCTGGGGGGATGGGGGGTATTTCCGACATGGGACGGAGAGGGGCGGGGGGGTGGTGGTGTGTGTCCCGGAAGCAAAACGGGTTTGTAGAAGAGTTTAGAAATGTAGGGGGGGGAAAGTAGAGGGCGAGAAGCTTGTCTCAACCAAGAGGCCGTAAGGGCTCTCTTTTATAACCGTTCTTCCCACAACCCATGACTCATCCTTCGCGTCACGCGCCCCTATGACTCATAGTGAGTCATAGTGTGAAATCCATCAGCTGACTCCTATGAGTCACTGCACAATAACAACTAACCAATCAAAACACAATAAACCTATCATGTGCGCAACTGCGTCACATGCGTGAAACCCATGACTCATAACTATGAGTCATGTGCGAAAGTCATAATCATATGACCACAATCGTGAGTCATGTCAAAACAATAAACCAATCATAACAAAGAATGACACGCTATCGCGTAGTCATGTGAAAATACTAAACCCTATGACTCAGAAGTGTGAGTCATGTGAAAACCTATCCTGCTAGTCACCGTTTGTGACATTAGCTCCCTCTCCCCTAGCATCGGTCCCACGATGCTCAAAGCCCTAAATCCGTCACTCGCTTCCCAACCGTCTCGCCTCTCTCTCATTCTCCGAATAATATCTTCGGAGTCTCTCCACCTCTTGCGTACAACTTCGAGGGTGAGGTTGCCGACCTCTAGGGCTCGTTGTTGTTCCGATATTTTTGTTGTTGATCTTCGATCAACAATCGTTGGTCCTTTAGTCGTTCTTGGAGGCGTCCCGTTCGTCTACAGTTCGTCAATCTGTCTCTGTAGACTTTCCGGGTCCGGAATCGTGTCGTTTCTGATTTTTCGCCCCCCTCTTCGCCAACCGTGTCCTCACGGTTTCTCTTGCTTTCCTTGTTTTTTCATCCCTTTTCGTAAGGGGTTCCTTTCTGCCTTCCGACCTCGGGTAGTAGCCGGCTTTGATTTTCTCATTCTTATGAGACCGGCAGTCGTTCCGAAAACATTGTTCCCAATGTATCTTTTTGTGTTCTTCGTTCGAGGTTCGTCCTTTCGTTTTGGTTCTTGTGGGTACCACCCTTGTCCTTGTTTCTCGCTAAGGTGCACGAAGCACCCGTCGTCGTAACATGCTGTCCACGATAGTCCATTGTGTTTTGCCATTTCAATGGCCTTCGCTTGTCTTTCGTCCAGTTCCTGTTCGTTGGCATGTTGTAGCCCGGGCTAGTAGGCGGAAATGGCCCTGGGCTGAGCTCGTTGTCTCCCCAGCCTTGGTCGGTTTGAGTTCGACCTTGAGTTCTACCCAGTCTTGGCTTACCTGGGTATCGTTGGTGGAATTGCTGGACTGCATGTTGGGCGTTGTTGAAGTTTTCTGAAGGGTACCAGACTTTGTCGTGTTCTGGTGAGTATCCTTTCCACTTAGCTCGATATTGAAGCTTTCCGTAGTGGAGTCGAGAATCGATTATTTCGTCGAGTTCGTATTCTTGTTCGCCTTCGATTTCGATAGGCGAGGAGGTTCTTGAATTTGAGAGGGAAATCGATTGTCTTGGTAAGGTTCGAGGAGTGAGATGTGGAATGTATTGTGTATTGCCATTGATGGCGGTAGGTCCAGCTTATAAGCGCTCGTTCCAATTTTGCCAAGATTTTAAATGGTCCGATTTTCTTGTAGTCCAATTTCTTTGATGGTCTCGTGGTCTTGATGTTCGTGGTAGTAACCACACCTTATCTCCTGATTGTAGGTTCGGATCGGGTTTTCGGTGTTGATCGTAGTATTCTTTTTGTCGTAATTGGGCTGCCACCATTTCTCTCGTAATGACTCATGCAGTTGAGTCATTTCTTCTGGTTTTCTTTGGTTTCCTTGGATGAGGTGTCCTATCATCTCGTATTCGGGGTTGATTCCGTAGTTTGCGAAAATGGCGTGTTCTTGATTGTTTCTTGATATCCGTTGTTGTATGCGAATTCTGCCAATGGCAGATATCCACACCAATCGTCTTGTTGGTAGTTGATGTATGCCCGTAGTATTGTTCCAATATCGCATTTGTCCTCTCTGTTTGCCCGTCCGTCTGAGGGTGGAATGCTGTGCTAATCGTCGTTCGATTCCGAGTTCTTCCGTTGTCTTCTTCCATAGGTCTGATGTGAATAACGTTCCTCTGTCGTGATGATGTCTCGTGGTAGTCCGTGTAGCCTGACTATCTCTCTCATGAACAGGTTTGCAAACTGCCGTGCATCCAGATCCTTTTGCATGGAATAAAATGACTCATTTTGGTCATGCGGTCGATGACAACTAATATTGTGTCATATCCTTCGGATTTCGGAAGGTCCGTGATAAAATCCATGGCGATCGATTTCCAAGGTCTGTCTGGTGCGTCATTTGACTGTAGAAGACCATATGGTGCGTGTCGTACGACTTTGGTCCTTTGACATGTGTCGCAGTTCTTGACGTATCTTTTGATATCTCTCTTATCTTTGGCCAATAGTATCGTCTTCCGATAAGTTCGGTAGTTTTTGCCGTTCCTCCATGTCCTGCTTGGGGTTGTCGTGGTGTTTGGAGATAAGAGCTGTCCGTAGCCTTCGTTATCTGGGACCCATATCCTCCTTGGTGCATAGGTATCGTCTTTCCATTGGCATAGCCCTAAGGCCACCCCTTTCAACTCTTTATCCCAGCTTCCAGAGCTCGTTTGATTGTTTGGATTCCTTCGTCTGTTTCTGATGCTTCTCGTATCATTCCTTCATCTTTGTCGTAGAACTCTGCTAGTTCTATTTCTTCGATTGTCGCTTCCTCCCAGAATTGCTCCTTGGGCAATAGTATTCCTTCTTGTTTTGACAGGTGTTTTTCCTTCAAGGTTTGTATGTCTCCTGTCCTTCTTGTGAGGGCGTCCGGTTTTCCCCCTTCCTTTCCTGGTCGGTATATGATCCTGAAGTTGTATTGCCTAGTTTCTGTACCCATCGTATTTGTCTGTCAGTTAGGGCTTTGGTGGTCATGAAGGTTGTTAAGTTCTTATGTCGGTAAAAACTTGGATCCTATATCGCTGCCTCTGGTATATCTTCTCCATTCTTCGAATGCTTGTACCACGGCTAACAGTTCTTTGTCGTGTACATCGTAGTTGAGTTGAGCATCTTTCATTCCCTTGGATCGATATGCCACTGGCCTCCATTTCCCGTCTTCGCATTGTTGTATAGTATGCCTGCGCATACGTATTTCGAAGCATCGGTTTCGATTTTGATAGGCCTGTTTGGTCGAAAGTGAACCAATACCGGAGTTGTGGTAAGTGCCTTTCAGAGTTCATCGAAGGGTTGTTGTTCCTCGGTTTCCCATTTCCATTTCCCATCATCTTTCTTTGTGTCCTTCGTAAGCGGTTTTGCTATTCTGCTAATCCTTGTATGAATTGTCGATAAAATTGCAAAATGCTAGGAAGCGTTGATTTCTGTTTTTGTTTTCAGTTGTTGCCATTCCATATTGCTTGAGTCTTGACTGTGTCGACTTTGACTCCTTCTTGGCTTACCACAAATCCTAGGTATTCCGTTTCCATTTTGTGGAATTCGCATTTCGACGGTTTGACTTTCATTCCCATAGTCGAGGGCTTCCAATATGTTTTTGACGTGTTTTCGGTGTTGTTCCAGGTTGTGTGAGTATATCAGGATGTCGTCCAGGTATACTATACAACACATATCGATGTATCGTAGCAGCACCTGTTGATCAATTTTTGAAATGCGGCTGGCGCATTGCACAGTCCGAATGGTACTTACCAGATATTCGTAAGTTCCCAGCTTGCTGCTGCAAGTGGTTATATGTTCGTCTCCTTCTCGAATCCTGATGTTGTGGTAGGCATCCTTAATATCTAGTTTTTGTGAAGTACTTGGCCATGCTTAGCCTATCCAGTGCTTCACCTATGAGCGTAGTGGATATCGGTCCTTCTTCGTGACTGCGTTAAGTTCTCGATAGTCCACACGCAAAGTCTTATACTCCCGATCCTTTTTCTTGACGAACATGATTGGTGATGCCCTTTCGGCCTTCACTTTCTCTTTATCCATCCTCTTCGCTTCGTTTGCTTGATGTATTTGTGTAGTTCTTGAATCCATCATAGCTAAGCGGATAAATTTTCTTGTCATGTAC
>NESQ01000634.1:0-27239 GCA_003070745.1 Tuber borchii
GTTCTGCAGCACTCGGATGACATAGGAGGCTGCAAAACATGGTCGTATCACTTTAACCAGATTCTTCATCTCTTTTCCAGTCCACTGAGAGATCCGACTGTACTCCTTGTTCGGCGCGGAATAGCCAGGATAAACATCTAAACTCTTCCAGATAGCATCGAATGCTTGTAGCCGGCATCAGGAAACTGTTTTTGCGCGGTCCAGGGTGGTCCTGAACGCTCCTGAACCACCACGGGGGGTTTTGGTCCCCATGGTCCTCCCTGGTCCGCGCTGATCCACCCTGGTCCACTTCGCGTAACCGAGGTGTGCGAAGTGGACCAGCGCGTACCAGCGCGCACACAGGGAGCACCAGGGGGACCGTAACCCCCCCTGGTGGACCAGGATGTATTTTTACATTTTCCTGATGCGTTGGTATTTCTTTAGAAATCAAATAACCCATTTCATAAGGTGTGTTTCGAATATTCCCAGGTACAAGACATGGAGATATCTGGTTTGGGCAGGTCGGATTGCTGAACGTTTGGAAGCCCCAAAAGACGCTAGGAAGCAATTTGAAACCACAATCTGTTAGTTGTTGCTTGGCCTGCTGGTCGTTTTCACAGTATTTGTTGAAGAGATGTTGGGATTTCCTATAATCTCGTCTGGCTGCAGAAGTCTCAAATGGGACCCTAGCTGTTCGGTCGAACGTCACAGACAGCGCACTGATTTTGTTGAATACCGTGCAATGTTACATTTTCCAAGTGATCCGCAATCCACGCCGAGAGGCGTAAGTAACACAATCGGACCTTTCCATCGGCCATTCAACCTCAAGTCCGGAGTTCCCTAGTGCAACAATTGCGCAAAGATCGCTTCCATCAAATCACAAAGAATCTCATTGTTGACCTGCTTTGCCGTGCATCTCTTGCTGCTACGCCAGCATCTTTGGGGGGACGGGCAAAAGCGCCAAAAGAACGGTTGCATGTTTCGAGGGTTTATTCTGTGTACTGATAGGATATTTCCAATTGTCATGTAGATTGGCCAGGCTTTCTTATCTCCCGAGAAATTGGTCAAACAAGTAACGTCTGAGGAACATATGATTGTACGAGTGTTGCTCCATCCGGTAATTCATCCTTTGCTGGCTGTTAATTTTGTGTCCTAGTAAACGGTATGGAAGCGCGTGGAAAGTCGTATTTGAACCTACCTGTGTCTCCCACCACCAATCAGCGGTATGCATCTCCGAATAAACTCTCTGAGGTGGTTCTTCGCTATTCATTCCTTCACAGGGGCGTAAACTAAATCTTGAGCAAAACATCTTTGACCAAGTAAATATTTAGCACAATCAATAGGATTGCGGAAAAAGAATTTCTGTTTACGGAAGCTTCGTCTGGTCCTTCCTCGTCCGAAATTTCCTACTTTCGGTTAGAATAGAGTTGTAGGGTCCATTTACTTACAGCTTCGCTAAACGATACAAACCCCTCTTTCCAGCTCTTCATTCCCATACCTGATTCCAACTGATCAACGCATCAAGGAGCCGATAAGCAGAGTTAATATTACTGCCCTCAGGTCCCAAGTCCTTCTTGAAATATCTATCCATGTGATCCTTTGGTACCTTTGCTTCAATAAACCACCGAGCAAGCTCAAAGTCCTTCTTGCTTCTGAATGGTGACCACATCTCATCTTCAGATCTTTCGGGCTGTACAACGTCCGTAGTGACCTTCCCGCAGTGGGGTGCGTGTCGGTATCGTAGTCAACCAATGGTGTGCTTTCCTCAGTGTCGAATAATTAAGACTTTCCACGTCGAATCGGCAGCGTTTACATAGAGATCGAACTCATTTGCTTCAATATTCGTTTCAGCCTACTAAATTCTTCCCGAGTAGATTGGAGGTTAGGTCAGAGTCGGCAGGCTGGGGGATTCGGCATGCGTTCTTCGTCGCAAATAGGCTGTACAAAGTCAAAATGGCTGTTTCATATGCTTCCGGTACTATGTACTTGACTTGTATTTTCTTCTGCAGTACGGGCATTGAGACTCTTGTACCATTCTACAAGAAATTAGATTTGATACACAGCACAAAAGAGATGCGAAAATCAAACTTACTTTTCGAGACTGATCTCACTGTGCTTGAACCGTGTGGTAATTGAATAACTAGTTCTTGACCGGAACTGTGCTATGATAGATGTTATTGTACGCAAAAAGGTGCAAATAGGACAAATTCGTCGTCACACCGTCTGTTCAGTAAATTCGAGATATTTCAAGGATAGAAAAAATATGAGAACTTGAAAAACTTTCAAGGTTGTTGTGTGGCCTGTTTGTAATTCAAAGGCCAACTGTTCGGTCGGTCTCACCTTCCCTGAGCAGGATTGTACTAGTACTCGTACTTGAATGACGTTCTGCGGCTCAAAACTCCCTTTTCACATTAGCTTTCAGACTAAATCCAGGTAGGGCGTTAGAGGTCCTGCGGCATGAACATGAACACGGCCCAGGGCACGACAGACTCCTACAAATCTCGAGAAGACCTTACTTAACACTATATCTACGATTACTTTTTAAAAAATGATAAGCAAGTGAATTATACCTAAACCTCAGGTGTGCTTTATTCGGCGTATTGCAGACTTTGAGAGGGCCAAACCTAATGGCAAGCGCTCATCTACCATACCCTAATATTCCTTATCCGAACCCACATCAAGAAAGCAGGGGTAGTCACAAGCCTGCCTATTACATCGTTGTACCTTAAAGCACTCTTGAAAAGCTTGTTCATGTTTGTTCAACCCACCTTTTCAAGTGTACAAGCTTACCTTGTTACATGTTTGCCTCACGGCAACTGTACATCTGTACTTTTTTGTACAGGCACAGAAGGACGTTCTACGTTCAAGTTGGGACGTTTAACAGTCTCTTTCAAACTGGTCTGAGTTGTTAGAACTCTTGATACTACACAAACAGCTTGAATAGTACGCTCTTCCTTATATAAACCCCTCGCTACCCCGGGATTTCCTTCTCCACTCCTTCATTACCTTCTAATCAATCTACAGCTTCTCATCGTCCTTCTTAGTCCTCCAAAAGCAACTTTTCCCTTCACAACGATACGTTATATATAAACGAGAACTGTTTTCCGCGATCATACAGTCTCACTCACATTTCACACAACTATACCGGTAAGTCTCGTCCACGGTTCCTAACTCCGAAATGAGCCGTTCTCAGGCCTTTCGTAGGCTATACTGATTGATATCCATAGAATACCGGTAACTTATGTTAATTGAAGCGAAGCTTTTCGATCGCTTCTACCTCCTAAAGTAAGTTTGTGCCACAATTCGTCCCTTTCCTTCCTTCCTCGGCTCCTAGAGATACAACCCGAGGCCTGGTCTTTCTCACTTCCTTCTGGGGCAGATGAAGCGCTGCGTAAGTTCTTGAATGAACTTGTGCACGGCTCGTACGAGCTCTTCTAAAGCTTAATGTGAAACGATAGCTGACCACTATTCTCTAGATACACTAGCGGCTCCCCGTTTTCGCTTGCTATCCCCCCTATAGTTAGTCTTCTGTTTGTCTCATTTGCACCTTTCCCAAGATGGAATGATTACTGATCGTATTTGCTAGATTTCTTTGGGATTTCCCGTCTTCTTCTGCACGCCAAGAACATCCTGCCTAATTCAGGTTAGTCTTCTGCGCGTCCCATTTAGTCTTTTTTACAGAGAATCTAATTGGTTAATAGCATGCCTCCGATTCGTGGTCGTGGTCATGTCACCACTGCCATCTTCCGGACTGAGCTCAACCTCACTGGTGAGGGACGAACCGTGGAAGGGAGAGATACCGCGCCGTTCGCACATACATTCTCCAGAAGTGCAACGAGAGGAATATCACCTCTCGCACGCAGGCCGGTGACACTTTGTGGAACGAAGTTAGGACGGAGACCGTCGCACACATTGCTCTCAGAGGCTTCCGAGCCAAATTCAACTCCCCCGGAACGGCCAACATCGGGCCTTCCACTTGCTCTGGATGCTCTCATCATGGACGTCCTGAAGAAGGCAGCTGAGTCTCGTAGGAATGCCAGACTTAATTCCGATGCCGAGGAAGAGGGGGGAGATGGGGGCGCTGGCGGTGCATCTGGATCCGGATCGAGAGACGAAAGGGCCGTTGCTCGTCCCCAACGACCGTTCACGAGGAGAAACCGGTACGAATAATATTCATTTCGACCACAGGTGCCGAGCCTGGGCAGGCTCGCCAGCTCCCATGGATAAACCGTGGTAATAACGCTATGCCAAACAAGAGTTGGCTGGCGGTTCTCAGGCACTACACTTTACAGGAGCTCGGCGAAGCTGCCTGTCGGTACGTAGAGGACGGCGAGCACCCCCGGCAGTTCATTGGAATTCTCCGCGACATTCAAGGCCTGAATGTCACTCCCGATGGCGCCGACCAGATCGAATTGATCGACGACGATCAGGTCAATGCCTGGCTTCGTCTCTCCCAGTGCTCCACCCTTACTGTCGCCTGCTTCCTCCACCGAGCAGCTGTTGCCCCTCCTGATGTGGGGACCCTGTTCGTCCCAATACACCTCTTGTTGGGCACAGCCGGAACTATCTCTTCCCCGGCCAATTCGACGTCGCCGAGTTCTACACTGAGCCAGAATCTGACTCTGATGAGGAGGACGATGTGGAGCGCCATGCAAGGCGCAGAAGGGCCTTTCCTAGGTCCCACAACGGCTGGCAGAGGAGAATTCTGAGCAATGATCGTAGGGTTGTTAGGTTCCAGACCCACTCCCGGGAACTGATTTCGCGCGCTCGAGTGAGGCAGGGGCCGGCGTATATGAGCCGATATGCAGGACAAGATGTCCCAATGGTGGCTCTTCCCCCGGGGATCCCACCTCCCGGGTGTGAGGTGTCAGTACATGACGCTATTGAGGAAGGCGCTGATGATAACGGTGGGGGTGATGGGGGTGATGGGGCAATGGGGGCAATGGGGCAATGCCTAGGGTTTGTTTGCGCCGGGCAGCGTCTTCTTTGGGCTTTTGGGTGGTTTTTTCTTTTGTTTCACTGCTTTCTTAGGTTTTGCTTTCATTTCTATCCATGGGTTCGGCGCCGGGGGGGGGTTGGGGCTTGTTTGTGCCGGGTAGTGTCTTCTTGGGTCTTTCGGTGGGCTCTCTTCGTTTCACGGTTTTTTCTTACTTTGTTTTGCTCTCGTTTCTATCATTTGTTGGGTTTTCTGGGACTCATTTTGTGCGGGCTGCGTCTTCTTTGAGCCTTTGGGTAATTGTTCTTTGGTTTTACGGGCTTTGCTTCTTTGCTTCTGCTTTGCTTCTATCTATTAATCATTGTCTTAATCCTGTTTGCGCTGTCATCCGGCTTTCCTATATTTTACCCGGTAGTCTTAGATTTTAAGTTTTTAGTAGTCTTTTTATTTTAGAATTAGTTGAGTGCAATAGAAAGCTTTTCTGGGACGCTAAACGTCCCTTTTATCCTTTATCCTATCCTAGTATGTATAATCAATCTTTTGAAATGATAAGTTATGTTCATCCAAGCCCCGCATATGAAATCCTGTCCCGGCAATCCCGAATAGACAGTCTCTATTCGGCTCAGAGCCATCCGTGCATGTAGCCTTTGAGACATTCGGAGGCCAAATGGCTGTAGGATAGTCGAGCCCATGCCAATGATTCTCACGGACCTTGGGTCATAGCTAGGAGTCTGTGTAGTAACAATAACATAAAGCTTGTTCGTCCGCAATACGACGCTGTTCGTCCCAATACGACGTCGTGAGTTCGATTCCTGTCGGGACTTTATCTCTACATCTAATTCCTTTTTCTCCTCTAGTTCTTTCATATAAACGCGCAATCATGAATGGAAATACGAGCAGAGGTCAGTCACGCTCTGGAGGCCAATGTGAGCTCTCCCAAGACTTAAATATCCCATTCTTGACCAGAGTAGTAGGACTAGCCCCCCGAGCCCAGGCATCATCGTCAGACCTCAGTAGCCTTCGCGGATATTTCAACGCAGCACGGAAACACAACGACGAGTTCATTTTGAGGAACAGGAACCTACACCTGTTGATGATGATGACATTCCTCCTATAAGTCGCCAATGGGATGAACCACGTCCTGCTGAACCACTCCCGCAGCCACTTCCACCGTGGGTCAGGAGGCGGTCAAGATATTTAAATAAATCTCATAATTTTTTCAATTGAAATGCTTATAAGAAAGAGTACGGAGGCACCCCAATGCCGGTTCTAAATAGCCCTTCACAGGGGGTTCTAAATGGCCCTTCGCAGGGGCTTGAATCACAAGAGGAGGCAGCACAATTACATGCCGACCATCTCAGAGACGATCCATCACAATTCTCAACCTATATTCCTGATACGCCTGAAGAGGACGAAATTATGCCGTCCCATTTACAACGTAGTATAGCTGATCCAGACTTTCCAGAGTCTAATATCGGGACCCCTATTACACTATCGGCAAAAAGCAATACATTACAGGGTGAGGGAGGATCATCTTTGAGAACGCTGCAAATATGGTCCGGTATCATACGTGGTTTGTTAATCCCTTTGTAAAGCCTGCCAAAAACGATACGCTTCTGGAAGGTTATTGGGTAAAGGCAGCTAGAAAGTTAGGTTGGGGAAATAGGGTAATGGAAAGGCGGGCAATGACTTTTGTAAGTCCTTTAATTGACGAAGAACGTCCTATTGGAGACTGATCACGGCTAATTAGATACATTTAGTTGAAATCGAGGCAGTCTAGCGGCAGGTCACATTGAGTTTCAGAGAGCAAGAACATGATTGATGTAACGGAATCTACTATTATCTCTGCTACTCACTATACTGACGTTGGATATTGCCTATTTAGGATTTCCTAGTAACGCATATTCCATCCTTGTACTTTCCTTATTGTTTTACTTTCCTATTGGGTAGTACCTTCCTTTGCTCGCTTATTTGGACCATTTGATTTTGTACCCAATTAGGATACCCTACGCTTTCCTACTATATATTAATGGATTAGTACATCAGTAGCGATCCCTTATTTGATTTATTTCATTACTTGTTTTGTTAGTTATATCCTGTCACTTTTATGACCTTATTTAGGACTTAGAAGTTTCACTACTCATGTAGCTTTGCATTTTGATATTTGCTCTTTGGACAGGATAGTTGGTTATGTTTATTGGTATTTAAAAGAGCTCGAGATCCCCTAAGGATTCGAACTCTCAAGCCTCACAGGAACGCTCTTCTTTAATATACTACAATTTGAACGGTCACTCTATTAGTCCCTGATCTTTCTTATATCTCTTACAGAGATTCCACTCAACGCTTCCACTCCTGTCGTTCAGTATCGCCGGATCTCCCTCTAGGAATCTTGCAATACCTAGGAGCAGGTTACATTTTTTGACCTAGACTCAAGTACACCCTTTGATCTCGGCATAGGACTGATCACCCTTCGCCTCCCTTGACCCTGCGGTACCGGTACACCTCCTTGTCCCTTGAAAGGCCTAGAGCAGACTCCTGGCGAGAACTGCTCACCCCAGATAGCAACCATTTCGCTTCCAACAGACCCCACAGGACACTTCACCAAAGCTCCTGCAGCGCCATCAGGATCCTCAGCTAAGCCAAAGCCTACCGCTCCAGTAAAGAAAACAGCTCCACCACCTGCGCCAGAACCTGACCCGCCTCAAAGCCAAAACCAAGAATCGTCAGAAGAAGAATCAAGCAGCGAAGACGACGCCCCAGAACACAACGCAGAAGACAGCGAAAACCAACTAGACCAAGAGGACCAAGAACCTGACGCAACCCCTGACCAAGAGCAATTACATCAGGAAGGAACACACAAGCCTGACCCAGACCAAGCTCCTGACCCAGCAAGACAAGCGCCGCCTAGCCAGCCATCTACAAGACCATCAAGCCCTGACCAAGAGCTGCCTCCACCCTCAAGCCCTTCACCACCACCAAGCCCCAGACCCGCCGCTATGTCTCTCCAACCAGCAGGCAGTAGCCGCCCCAAATGGCCAGCACCATTCTTCTATACAGGAGAAGGAAAAGACCGAGACCCGTTGAGAATCAATTCATGGGTCAACACAGTCCGCTGCTACATATCCAGCTACGGAATCCAAGATACAGACCTTGAAGCCTTGCAGTACTATGGAGCCTACTGCAGAGATAAGGCCCTCGAGAAATTCACCCAGTATGACAACAGCCAAGGAACGAAAAATGTGGAAGGACTCAAGAGAAAATTTGAAGGATACTTCCTACCTTCTACATCCACTGATACAATCTATGAACAATGGCTTGCAGTAAAGCAGACTAATAATGGAAAAACAGCACAGATAACGGACACAGTCATCTCCCTTGAAACCCTCAGAGCTAGCCTACCTTCAGGAACGATTTCAGACTACTCAGCCAAACAAAGACTCCTAGACGCCATGGACATCAAACTCAAGCGAGATGTCAATCCCCATATCACCTCAGATACCTCTTTCGACTAGCTAGTTGAAATCGCTGAGACAAGAGACTCTATCGGTTACTCTACAGGACTCTATGGTAACAGAAATCAGCACACCAACGCTATATTCAATGCAGTCTCCCAGCCCAAGGCCAAAGAACCCAGAAACAACACCCAAGGACCTCCCCAACGCTTCTCAAACAACACCTCCCAGCACACCAAGCTATCCCCTCAGGAAAAGGATAGAAGAAGGTGAGAAGATTGATGCTACTATTGCGGAAAACTAGGACAGTACTCAAACGATTGCTATGAGAAGAAAGGAAATCAGCACAACAATCGAGGATATAACCAGAGAGGAAATGGAAGAAGAGGAGGAACAGAGAGAAGAGGAAAACCCCACCGGTCCTACCACACTCAAGAGGAAGAACAGGACACCCTTACAGTCACAAATACTTCAAACCATGTAGGCCCATCTGGAACCGCCAAAAGAGCCCTTGAAGCCTACATTACAGTCAATGGCCACAAAGCGAAGGCCTTATTCGATACAGGAACCATGGGAGATAACCTAATCTCTGGAAAATTCGTCTCCAGCGTCCAAATTCCTACCAAAGACCTCGATACCCATATCAGTTTAAAAATGGCAGTAAAAGGATCTCGCTCAACCATCAGTTACAAGGCCCAACCCTTGATCCAAGTAGAAGACGAAAAAGGCGACATCACCGATGCCTTAGTCTGCTTTCTAGACAACTATGACATCTTTTTAGGAATGCCATACCTAACTGCCTATAATTCAATAATCGATTGCGGAAATGCTATTATCACCTTCCCTGACAAAGGAGTCACCCTCACCTGCAAGAAAGCGAACTATGCCAGATTCTCTGCTATGGCAGATACTGATACCCCTGACTTCATTTCCGAATTCCCTGAAGTCTTCCGATCCAAGAAGATCACTGAACTACCGCCCCTTCGAGATATTAACCACCACATCAATCTAATTGATTCTACTTCGGCACCTAGTCCGAAAATGTTCACTGTCCCTGACAAAATTCTACCCGCATACAGAGAAATTATCGAGGACTGGAAGAATAAAAAAATAATCTATCCATGCGAAGCCAACAACCCTGTCAACATGTTCCCAAAGCTCAAACCCAATGGCGAAATCAGACTCCTAGTAGACCTGATCCCCAGGAACGATATCACTCTCAAGAACGACTCGGATAGCACTATTCCAAATCAATCTATGATTCTCGGAACAGTTGCAGAGCGAAATACAGATCTACCATTGACCTGTCCAACTGGTATTTCCAAATTCGAGTAGCCGCTAAAGATGAAACCCTCAACACAATCAAGACACTCTTCGGAACCTTTGCATGCAAAGTAATGCTGCAAGGAGATTGCAATGCACCATCTACAGCTATGCGAGTTATCAAATCTGTCCTTGATGGTCTAATTGGACAAACAGGTTGGGCATATCTAGACGATATCACAATTTTTTCAGACGGTTTTCAAGCTCATAGCCGTGATATCCGCCAGGTTTGTAAGAGACTACAGGACCATAACCTCAGAGCTTCCCCATCCAAGTGCAGATTTTTCGCCGATAAACTACCCCTTTTAGGACACGTTATAGATGATCAATGAATCCATGGAGATCCTGAAAAAATACGAGGAATCCAAGACTGGCTTACCCCCAAATCGAAAAATGAATTGCAAACCATTATTGGTGTGGTCATATACTATGCTCAATTACTACCACACCTGGCTACTGCTAGAGCCCCTCTCTCGGATCTAATTGCCCAAAAAGATTTCAAATGGAGACCCCTGCATGAAGAGGCGTTTCAACAGATTAAACACTTAGCCAAAAACATCACCACCCTCCGTCCTATTGACTATAAGTCACACGAACCAATCTATCTCTTTACTGATACTTCTAAAGTTGGAGCAGGTACATGGATTGGCCAAGGACCTACTCCCGAAAAGGCACACCCTGCAGCATTCCATAGTCGAAAGTTCGCCACTAGTTAGCTGCACTATCCTGTGCATGAGTTAGAACTCCTTGCAATTGTCGATGCTATTCAATCATTCCACCCCATGCTCTTTGGTACCAGATTCATAGTGGTAACGGAGAACAAAGCGCTATCATGCTTCCTAGCTCAAACAAACCTCCCTTACTGCCAGACAAGATGGAGAATGTTCCTCCAATCTTATGACTTCGATATTATCCACAGACCAGGAAAAGACAATGTACTTGCAGACGCCCTCTCCAGGATATATCAGGAGCGCCATGCAAGTCCTGAAATGATCCTTGTGGACCCCACTGAGACAAGGTCTATAAAAGACGCCTATTCCGCCATGACCAGTAGCACCAAGCACTACCTTAATCTCACACACACCCTCGATCCTGAAAGCCAACCATCTATTATCTCTCCTACACCACTCAACCCTTTCGCTATACCTCAACACATCTCAATGTAGAACACTGAAGATGCCCCAATCCCAGACTCAACAGAGGCAGAAAAAATTGATCACCAGCCAGGTCCTTTTGAACAAGGACTGGATCAGATGGAATCCACCCTGCAACAAGGAATCGAGGAGATGCAAAGTAATAAAGCCAGCACCGAAGGCCACCCCCATGACCCCTCCGAAATTATCATACTCATCCAAGCAGCTCAGGAACAGCTTGCAGGACTTGCACAGAGGATTCACAGCCCTTCGAACCATATGGAACGATCTCTACGCCTCAACGCTATCACAGACAGCTTTGGAAGAATTCATGACTCCATTACCAAATTGGAATCAATTGCCCTAGCCAACTCAGGATACTCTGCCAGCCCACCCACCTCCACATCAGCAAAATGTTTTTGCGCGGACCACGGCGGTCCTGAACGCCCCTGAACACTCCTGGACCACCAGGGGGGGTTTTGGTCCCTGTGGTCCTGCCTGGTCCGTCCTGATCCACCCTGGTCCACTTCGGGTAACCGACGTGCGCGAACGCGGACGCGGGAGTACCAGGGGGACCGTAACCCCCCTTGGTGGACCAGGACGTGTTTTTACATTTTCCTGATGCAGCTCCACTCCTCCCAGAGATGAGTTGGAACGATTTCTTACCTCTACCAGACATTGATCTATGCACTGGACAGCCTGTGTATGGGACGAATGTAAAGCACACATGGATGGAAAGGATAGCCACTACTACCCCTCAGGACCCCATCACATCCCTTCTCCCAGCCCCCTCTACTCTACCTCCTGTTTCATCACCCCTCACTACCCTAAGCGCAGAGCAGAAGACAAATGGGCTATCCCTCCAGCTCTCACAAATGACAGAGGACATCCAGTATACCAGACTATAATCGCTACCGATGATAGACCCTCCTCGAATCAAGCAGCACAGGATGATGACCTCCCGATCCCTGACGCCCCTGTTGACTACAATGACCCTTTGCCTGATGAACCATCTAGGGCTCTTGATGTTCGCACCTTCCAGCTCAGCCAGCACCTTAAAGGCAGCTGGTATTACAGCCTTCGCGAGGTTACCGCTACCGATTCTCTTTTTAATATTGTCAGCAAGAATACCAACCATCCAAGTTGGTTTCTATATGATGGACTTCTTGTTAGAAGAGGAGAGGATGACATTCGAGACTGTCCATACGTCCCCTATGAAGCTGCTTATGAAGGACAGAATATTAGGAACGAAATTATCACAATCACCCACGAACAAATAGCAGAAATGGGAGCCCAGAAATGTTTCAAATACGACTGCAGACATTTCTACTAGATGACCATGAGGAACGTTTTAAACGACTATATTTGTAGATGCCACCTTTGCCAAATGAACAAACAACCTACAACCCTCCCTGATGGAGTTGTCACCCCTCTCCCTGTCCCTAGAGAACCATTCTCTTCGATTGCAATTGACTTTGCAGGACCCTTCCCCAGCGACAACAAAAAGGATCTAATCTTAGTTGTATTGGATCGTTTCTCTAGATTTACCTACCTCATCCCAGTATCCCAAAACATCACTGCAGTCGAAACTGCAAACCTCCTTATTTAACGAATCTTCTCTACCCATGGTTTACCTACCTCTATCGTCTCTGATAGAGACCCAAAGTTCACCTCTCATTTCTGGATACAGTTTATGGCCAACATCAAGATTGATCTCAATATGGCTACCACTTACGATCACTAGACGAATGGTCAAACTGAAGGAAGAATCAGAACCATCCGCCAATCCCTTCGAAATTTCATTAACCCTAAAGGCACCACATGGACTCGCCACCTTTCCCATGTCAAAACTGCCATCAATGCTGCTCCTAGTGACAGCACTGATCTCTCTCCCTTTGAGATTACCTTTGGACGCATCATAAACCTCCTCCCTAGCGTTAAAGTCATGCCTACTGCCGTTCCCTCTGCTGATGATATTGCATCTCAGATTATGAAGAACCAGCAGCTTGCAAGAACCGCCCTCCAACAGGCCAGAGCTCGCCAGAATACCACTAGCCAAAAAAGACGAAAAGAAGGACCCCCAATTCCCCCTGGAAAGACTGAAGTCACCCTCAGATCCAAACCCTATGTACACAAGATAGGACGGAACCACAAACTTGTTGGACCATGGCTTGGACCTTTCTTAGTCCTCAAAGGCCCTGATAAACATGATAACTACAAACTCAACCTCCCTCCCATCATGCAAGGAATCCACCCATGGATTCATCGCAGCCATCTTCGAATCTACCTCAGACCAAACCTTAAAGCCTTCCCAGGCCTCCCAGACCCCGCCTCTAAGGAACCAGTTACTATCGATGCATCTGGACAACAAGAATGGGAAGTTGAAAAGGTTATGAAGCATCGAATCTGTCGAAAGAAACGGCAATTCCTAATCCACTGGAAAGGCTATGACGAAATCGAAGCAACCTGGGAACCCCTTGACGTCCTTGAAGGAGCCAGTACAGCTCTCAGAACCTACTGGTTTGATACCTATAACGAAACCAATCGCTTCTACCTCCCTTGGACTCATAACGAATGTTGATCAGCTTGGATGGTCCAAGAACCCGAATATCTCCCTCTATCACCAGAGCTTGACCCTGACGGATTCTGGGCACCAATCCAAGACTCTGAATACTCTGAGACTGAAACCTGTTACTCTCTCCCCTCCCTTGAAGAAACTGAGATGGAAGCCTAACGGAATCATGTACCTTTTCTTTTATTTTATTTCTGTTAGGGGGAATGTAACAGAATGTACTATTATCTCTGCTACTCACTATACTGACGTTGGATATTGCCTATTTAGGATTTCCTAGTAACGCATATTCCATCCTTGTACTTTCCTTATTGTTATAGTTTCCTATTGGGTAGTACCTTCCTTTGCTCGATTATTTGTACCCTTTGATATTGTACCCAATTAGGATAACCTACGCTTTCCTACTATGTATTACTGGATTACTACATCAGTAGCGATCCCTTGTTTGATTTATTTCATTACTTGTTTTGTTAGTTATATCCTGTCGCTTTTATGACCTTGTTTAGGACTTAGAAGTTTCGCTACTCATCTAGCTTTGCATTTTGATATTTGCTCTTTGAACAGGATATTTGGTTATGTTTATTTGTATTTAAAAGAGCTCCAGATCCCCTAAGGATTTGAACTCTCAAGCCTCACAGGAAGGCTCTTCTTTAATATACTACAAGTTGAACGGTCACTCTATTAGTCCCTCATATTTCTTATATCTCTTACAGAGATTCCACTCAACGCTTCCACTCCTGTCCTTCAGTATCGCCAGATCTCCCTCTGGGAATCTCGCAATACCTAGGAGCAGGTTACAATTGAGAACCTATATGACTTCTCGCAAAAACCACCAACCGAAATAAAGGCGCGTGTTGCCTATTTCCTCGAAAATGATCGGTTTACATACCACCCAAGTAAACAACAAGTTAGTAAACTCTGATCGTCCCCGGTGAAACGAGATAAGGCTTACCTAGACAGGACTGTGGTTGGCGCTTTTCTGCGCCAGAGATAGCAGAACTCTTGTTTCATAAGTGGTATGGGGGTTCAAGAATGCGTGGGAGGACCAATAAATCATTTCTTAATCGTACTAACGATGTCCTGATATGCCTTACCACGGCATGTCTGTATTATTCTCTGAAGGCTTGGAGTTCCGGATCATTTGTTCAATCTCCAGATTTTTCTGCTCTGACAGCACAAAGTTAGTATTGACTCGTTTAAAGGTTCAAATCCGCCGTTGTAAAGCCTATCGTACTCACTAGAAAATTTAGATGTCTAGCTTCGACAGCGTGCTACCTCGCAAAGACTGCCGCCAGGAGTGTGAGATAAACTCGTTGAAGATACAAAAATACGTATTAAGAAAATACTGCGGGAGGGCGGATTGATACCGGATCAGGAGTCTTGTGCCCCACTGGAGGACAGAGAAGCCGCAGGATATTTGGATTTGCAGATTTCAGGCGATGAGGAAAGCGAGGTGGAGGACGATCATTCAGATCCCGAAGCGGGGGAGCCAGTTGAGGGTCCCGAAGAGGAGTTGGATGGGGATGCGTAATGTCCAATTTGGGACAAATGTAGATTTAAATAAAATAAACAAATAAAAGATCATATTATTATTATTATTGTTTTGAATATGCCACTTAGAGTTAGACTTCAACCCAGTTTGTGGAAAAGACATCAGGGGAAAGTCACTTGGGGCCGAAGGAAAGTCCCAAAGAGCTATGAAGAAGGCAGGAAGGCGAGAACAGTGAAGGAATAGGCCAGCGCAAGGCCACACATCATTAAATAATGGACGGTCATCGTCGCGTAAGCCACGAATAGCGTCCGCTTAGATATTGTATACACGGAGAAATTATTCGTGCCGGATTAGGTCATGGGGCAATAACAAGGAGGAAGGGGAGAAATAAGCGAGAATTAGGAAAGCAGAAGAACTACGGGAAACGGTGCATTGCGGACATTCGGAGTCGCGAAGAGTTTGTCAATAGGAAATTCAGAACAGGATGTTTGGATCAACAAGAGAACAATGCGTGGTGCGAGAGGTAATACCGGATAAACTATAGGGGAAAGGTCAAAGCTGGAATAGACCAGACAACGGTGTGTTTGGGCTGTTGGGAAGCATGATTGAGTCGTGAGGCAGAAATCCTCAACGGAACAATTCCTGGTGGGAGGGGTAATGCCAGATGAACTACAAGGGAAAGGGTCAAAGCTGGAATGGACCATACAACGGCGTGTTTGGGCTGTCGGGAAGCATGATTGAGTCGTGGGGCAGAAATCCATAACAGAACAATTCCTGACGCGAGAGGTAATGCCGGATAAACTAAAGTAGAAGAGTCAAGCGCGAATTGACCGTGCAACGGCTCAAAGAGCACGAAGTACGTCCAGAAAACGTTGCATAACAATGTAAAATTACGGACGCAAAAAAAAATGCCCCCTAACCCCGGATTTATTCCGGAGTTATGAGGCATGGACGAGAGATACAACAACTTGGGTTTTATGATTTGGCCCCCCATACCCCCTATCCCTCATGAGGTATGGGGGTCAAATGTGAACTTTTGCTGATGGAGCATACTATTCAAGCTGTTTGTCGTAGTATCAAGAGTTCTAACAACTCAGACCAGTCTGAAAGAGACTGTTAAACATTCCAACTTGAACGTAGAATGTCCTTCTGTGCTGTACAAAAAAGTAGACATGTAGAGTTGCCGTGAGGCAAAGATGTAACAAGGTAAGCTTGTACACTTGAAAAGGTGTGTTGAACAAACATGAACAAGCTTTTCAAGAGTGCTTTAAGGTACAACAATGTAATAGGCAGGCTTGTAACTACCCCTGCTTTCTTGATGTGGGTTCGGATAAGGAATATTATGGTATGGTAGATGAGCGCTTGCCATTAGGTTTGGCCCTCTCAAAGTCTGCAATACGCCGAATAAAGCAGACCAGAGGTTTATGGTATAATTCGAATTGCTTATCATTTTTTAAAAAGTAATCATAGATATAAGTATTAAGTAAGGTCTTCTCGAGATGTGTAGGAGTCTGTCGTGG
Source organism: Tuber borchii (assembly GCA_003070745.1). Taxonomy (NCBI): domain Eukaryota; kingdom Fungi; phylum Ascomycota; class Pezizomycetes; order Pezizales; family Tuberaceae; genus Tuber; species Tuber borchii. The sequence goes on from NESQ01000634.1 coordinate 16,408, forward strand.
CTCTGGGCCGACATTCATATTCATGCCTGCAGGACCTCTAACGCCCTACCTGGATTTAGTCTGAAAGCTAATGTGAAAAGTGAGTTTTGAGCCGCAAAACGTCATTCAAGTACGAGTACTAGTACAATCCTGCTCAGGGGAAGGTGAGACCGACCCGAATAGTTGGTCTTTGAATTACAAACAGGCCACACAACACACCTTGAAAGTTTTTCAAGTTCTCATATTTTTTCTATCCCTTGAAATATCTCGAATTTACTGAACAGCCCGTGTGACGACGAATTTTCGTCCTATTTGCACCTTTTTGCGTACAATAACATCTATCTATAGCACATTTGCGGTCAAGAACTAGTGATTCAATTACCACACGCGTTCAAGCACACTTAGATCAGTCTCGAAAAGTAAGTTTGATTTTCACTTCTCTTTTGTGCTGTGTATCAAATCTAATTTCTTGTAGAATGGTACAAGAGTCTCAATGCCCGAACTGCAGAAGAAAATAGAAGTCAAGTACATGGTACCGGAAGCGTATGGAAACCGCGCATTTTGACTTTGTACACCCTATTTGCGACGAAGAACGGCATGCGCGAATCCCCCAGCCTGCCGACTCTGACCTAACCTCCAATCTACTCACGGAAGAATTTAGTACAGCTGAAAAGAAGATTGAAGTAAATGAGTTCGATCTCTACGTAAACGCGGCCGATTTGGATGTGGAAAGTCTTAATTATTCGGACACTGAGGAAAGCACACCATTGGTTAGACTACCGATACCGACGACGCACCCCACTGCGGGAAGGTCACTACGGGATGTTGTACAGCCCGAAAGATCTGAAGATGAGATGTGGTCACCATTCAGAAGCAAGAAGGACTTTGACCTTGCTCGGTGTTTTATTGAAGCAAAGGTACCAAAGCATCACATGGATAGATATTTCAAGAACGATTTGGGGCCTGAGGGCAGTAATATTAAGTCTTGTTATCGGCTCCTTGATGCCGTTGATCATTTGGAATCAGGTATGGGAATGAAGAGCTGGAAAGGGGGTTTGTATTGTTTAGCGAAGTTGTAAGTAAATGGACCCTACAACGTCCTATTCTAACCGAAAGGAGGAAATTTCGGACGAGGAAGGACCAGACGAAAGCTTCTGTAACACCGAAATTCTTTTTCCACAATCCTATTCGTTGTGCTACATATTTGCTTGGTTAAAGATGTTTTGCTCAAGATTTAGTTTACGCCGCTGTGAAGGAATGAAATAGCGAAGAACCACCTCAGAGAGTATATTCGGAGATGCATACCGCTGATTGGTGGTGGGAGACACAGGTAGATTCAAATACGATGTTCCACCGTACTTCTATACCGTTTACTAGGACACAAAATTAATAGCCAGCAAAGGATGAATTACCGGATGGAGCAACACTCGTACCAATATTATGTTCCTCAGACGTTACTTGTTTGACCAATTTCTCAGGAGATAAGAAAGCCTGGCCAATCTACATGACAATTGGAAATATCCTATCGAGTACACAGAATAAACCCTCGAAACATGCAACCGTTCTTTTGGCTCTTTTGCCCGTCCCCCAACGATGCTGGGCGTAGCTGCAAGAGATGCACGGCAAAGGCAGGTCAACAATGAGATTCTTTGGGATTTGATGGAAGCGATTTTTGCGCCAATTGTTGCACTAGGGAACTCCGGACTTGAGGTTGAATGCGCCGATGGAAAGGTCCGATTGTGTTTCTTACGCCTCTCGGCGTGGATTGCAGATCACTTGGAAAATGTAACATTGCATGGTATTCTACAAAATCAGTGCGCTGTCTGTGACGTTTGACCGGAACAGCTAGGGTCTCATTTGAGACGTTCTGCAGCCAGACGAGATTATAGGAAATCCCAACATCTCTTCAACAAATACTGTGAAAACGACCAGCAGGCCAAGCAACAACCAACAGATTGTGGTTTCAATTGCTTCCTACCGTCTTTTGGGGGCTTCCAAACGTTCAGCACTCCGACCTGCCCAAACCAGATATTCTCCATATCATGTACCTGGGAATATTCGAAACACACCTTATGAAATAGGTTATCAGATTTCTAAAGAAATACAAACGGCTACAAGCATTTGATGCTATCTGGAAGAGTTTAGATATTTATCCTGGATATTCCGCGCTGAACAAAGAGTACGTCGGATCTCTCAGTGGACTGGAAAAGAGATGAAGAATCTGGTTAAAGTGATACTACCATGTTTTGCAGCCTCGCTACGTCATCCGAGTGCCGCAGAACGTCCCATATTCACCAAAGGTCTAACCTGTGTCCGGTCGATTGTCAACCTTACTCTAATGTCACAATACACAAGCCATACCGATGAGACGATTCAATACCTCGAACAGTTCCTTAAGGCCTTTCATGATCACAAAGTCGTTTTTAAGAAGTACTAAAAGGATAAGTCCACTGCCAGGAAAGTGTGAGAGGTCACAGCGAGAATTCGAACTGAGCATAGTGAAGTACTTAATCAACACCGGCTTTTGGAAGCTACATTTGCGAAAAGACGTCGCATTGCGGACGAGCAACGTCGCGATTTGGATGGAATTGTGGCAGATATATACGGTGAGGATGTAGACTTTAACTTTGTTAAGATATATCTGTTGAGTTACTTCGGGGACCATATACGGGCTTTGGGAACATTCAAATGTATTCTACCAAGTTGGGTGAAACAAGTCACAATCCAATGATCAAGGAGGGCTATCAGCGGTCAAATATAAATGATGCAAGCCAACAAATGCTACTATCATATTCTAGACTTGACAGCTTCAAAATTGGTGAAATGAATATCCAAGCGGATCTATCGCATCCGATTCGAGATGCAGTACGCGACAAATAGCACAAACGGCAAGTCGGTTTAGTAACTAAATAACCAATGGGTTTCACACCAACCGTGGAAACCATTTCCCAGCTCTACCAGAGTTTGAGAAATTTTCCGGACCTTTTCATCAATTATTATCGACTGAAGTCGTCTGTGAGCCAACATTTTGATCTGCAACGGTTAAACAGTTTCCAGTTGAGATATGTCGGCTTTTACGTATCCCGGTAGAGAACTTTCAGGACGAGAGAGAGGTCACTTGGCAGCTACTTTGGTGTACCGGAACCCAGCGTTGGAGGTCAAAAGAGCAGAGCAAGAATGATTGGGTATGGGTGGATTCGGGTAATTGAAGTATTTATGGAGCACTAAAAGGCTGTTATCCGGCCCGCTTGGTTTTGATAATCAAAGTTGGAGAGCCAAGAACGGGTTTCGTAGATAGACTGGTATTAGTAGATAGACTATATGTTCAGAACTCGGGGAAGCTCAGCGATATCACAGGACTTGTTACCGTTACTTTGGGGACGGCAAAAGGCACAAATGGAACAATCGGGATAGTCGTTAGTATCAACCGGATCATGGGCATGGCGCATTTAGTGCCCAAGACTAGTGGTACGGATAACAACCGCTGGTATGTAAATTGTAGGATTGATTTAGAAACATTTAATAGAATTCATTGAAAACTTTACAGTAGAAAGAAACAAACAAAAAATGGTATGAAGGGGACACGTAGCGGTGCATTTTGAGCCACCTAAGGATATTGATCGTGAACTAACCGAGGCGACAAATAGGAGTGGTACAGAAAGGCAAAGCGAATCATGAATGTCAGGAGAAGGAGGAGAGGACGCACAAAAGATACGGGCTTCAGTGAAATAAAACAGATTTGGCACGCATACTTTGGAAACAGATTGGTGTGTGGGGCCGGTACAGGGGTAGAGAGTAGATGTTATTACCTGAAGAATGTCCCCCAGGGGACGAAATCCATAACCGAGAAATTAAGAGAAGAGAAAGTGAGCAAAGGGCGCTATGGGACCCTGAAAGAGACGAGGATGTTCCGGGCGCGTACCAGGGGTAGAGAGTGCATGTTTTGACGTGAAGAACGTGGCCAGGGGGACGAATTCCATGATGGAGAAATCAAGGGGCAGGGAGAGCGCTAACGGCGTGATAGGGCGCTGAGACAGGCAAGGTTGTTCCGGACGCGCACAGGTACAAAGCGGACGCACAACAGCCAAAATGGGCTGGATGGAAATGCAAAAAAAAACAGGGGTCAGTTAAGCGAGATCTCCTCGCCAGTGGAGCAAGATAGGGGCCACCTGCAAAATAGGAGGATAAATGGCGCCGAAGCCGTGTATGGAGCTTTCAGAAGGCCTGTTGGGTCTTTAGGAAACGCTGTAAATGAATGAGAGACAGGAGGGACCGGGGGAGGTGGTATTACTAGCAGATACAGGGAGATATGTAGGTAATACATGAGGGAGATTTTTTTTTGCTTGTGTAGGGAAACCATGGGTAGAGATGATTCGTTCAATAAGGAGGTTAGCAGTTTCGACTGCAGTGATGTTATGGGATACTGGGATGAGGTAGTTAAATCCAGAGAAACGATCCAACACAACTAAGATTAGATCCTTTTTGTTGTCGCTAGGGAAGGGTCCTGTAAAGTCAATTGCAATCGAAGAGAATGGTTCTCTAGGGACAGGGAGAGGGGTGACAACTCCGTCAGGGCGGGTTGTTGGTTGTTTGTTCATCTGGCAAAGGTGGCATCTGCGAATATAGTCTTTGCAATCGTTCCTCATGGTCATCCAGTAGAAGTGTCTGGAGGCGTATTTGAAACATTTCTGGGCTCGCATGTATGCCATTTGTTCATGGGTGATTCTGATAATTTCGTTCCTAATATTCTGTTCTTCATAAGCAGCTTCATAGGGGACATATGGACAGTCTCAACTGTCATCCTCCCCTCTTTTAACAAGAAGTCCATCGTATAGAACCCAACTTGGATGGTTGGTATTCTTCCTGACAATATTAAAAAGAGGATCGGTAGCGGTTGCCTTTCCAAGGCTGTAATACCACTTGCCATTCAGATGCTGGGTGAGCTGGAAGGCGCCAACATCAAGGGCCCTGGATGGTTCATCAGGGAAAGGGTCATTGTAGTCAACAGGGGCGTCAGGGATTAGGAGGTCATCATCCTGTATTGCATGATTAGAGGAGGGTCCATCATGGGTAGCGATTATAGTCTGGTAAACTGGATATCCTTTGTCATTCGTGAGAGCGAGAGGGAGAGCCCATTTGTCTTCTGTTCTGCACTTAGGGTGATAAGGGGTGATGAAACAGGAGGTAGAGTAGAGGGGGTTAGGAGAAGGGATGTAACGGGGTCCTGAGGGATAGTAGTGGCGATCCTTTCCATCCATCTGTGCTTTGCATTCGTCCCATACCCAGGCTGTCCAGTGTATAGATCAATGTCTGGTAGACGTAAGAAATGGGTCCAACTCTTCTCTGGGAGGAGTGGAAGTGGAGGGGGGTGGGCTGGCAGAGTATCCTGAGCTTGCGAGGGCAATTGATTATAATTTGGTAATGGAGTCATGAATTCTTCCAAAGCAGTTTGTGATAGTGTTGAGGGGTAGAGATCGTTCTATTTGATTCGAAGGGCTGTGAATCCTCAGTGCAAGTCCTGCAAGCTGTGCCTGAGCTGCTTGGATGAGTATCGTAGTTTCAGAGGGGTGATGGGGCTGGCCTCCGGTACTGGCTTTGTTACTTTGCATCGCCTCGATTCCTTGTTGCAGGGTGGATTCTACCTGATCCAGTCCTTGTTCAAAAGGACCTGGGTGGTGATGGATTTTTTCTGCCTCTGTTGAGTCTGGGATTGGGGCATCTTCAGTATTCCACATTGAGATGTGTTGAGGTATAGCGAATGGGTTGAGTGGTGTAGGAGAGATAAATGATCGTTCGCTTTCAGGATCGAGGGTGTGTGCGAGATTAAGGTAGTGCTTGGTGCTACTGGTCATGGCTGAATAGGCTTCTTTTATAGACTTTTTCTCAGTGGGGTCCACAAGGATCATTTAAGGACTTGCATGGTGCTCCTCATATATCCTGGAGAGGGCGTCTGAAAGGACATTGTCTTTTCCTGGTCTGTGGATAATATCGAAGTCATAAGATTGGAGGAACATTCTCCATCATGTCTGGTGGTAAGGGAGGTTTATTTGAGCTATGAAGTATGATACCGCTTTGTTGTCCATTACCACTCTGAACCTGGTACCAAGGAGGATGGGGAGGAATCATTGAACAGCATCGAAAATTGCAAGGAGTTCCAATTCATGCACAGGATAGTGTAGCCGACCAGTGGCGAATTTTCGACAATGGAATGCTGCTGTGTGTCCCTTTTCGGGGGTAGGTCCTTCGCCAATCCATGCACCTACTCCAACTTTAGAAGCATCGGTGAAGAGGTAGATTGGGTGGAGTGACTTATAGTCAATAGGACGGAGGGTGGTGATGTTTTTGGCTAAGTGTTTAATCTGTTGAAACGCCTCTTTATGCAGGGGTCTTCATTCGAAATCTTTTTGGGCAATCAGATCCGAGAGAGGGGTGCTAGGGGAAGCGAGATGTGGTAGGAACTGAGCATAGTATGTGAACACACCAATAAAGGTTTGCAATTCATTTTTCGATTTGGGGGTGTACCAATCTTGGATTCCTCGTATTTTTTCAGGATCTGCATGGATTCCTTGATCATCTATAAAATGTCCTAACAGGGGTAGTTTATCGGCGAAAAATCTGCACTTGAAGGGGGAAGCTCTGATGTTATAGTCATGTAGTCTCTTAAAAACCTGGCGAATATCACAGATATGAGCTTCAATAGTGCCTGAAAAAATTGTGATAGCATCCAGGTATGCCAAAACTGTTTTTCCAATCAGTCCATCACGGACATATTCGATAACTCGCATGGCTGTAGATGGTGCATTGCAATCTCCTTGCAGCATTACCTTGCATGCAAATGTTCCGAAGGGTGTCTTGATTGTGTTGAGGGTTTCATCTTTAGGGTCTACTCGAATTTGGAAATACCAGTTGGACAGGTCAATGGTAGATCTATATTTCGCTCTGGCAACAGTTCTGAGAATCATAGATTGATTTGGAATAGTGCTATCATTCTTGATAGTGATATCATTCCTGGGGATCAGGTCTACTAGGAGTCTGATTTCGCTATTGGGTTTGATCTTCGGGAATATGTTGACAGGGTTATTGGCCTCGCATGGATAGATTATTTTTTTATTCTTCCAGTCCTCGATAATTTCTCTGTATGATGGTAGGATTCTGTCAGGGACAGTGAACATTTTCGAACTAGGTTCCGAAGTGGAATCAATTAGATTGATGTGGTGGTTAATATCTCGACGGGGCGGTAGTTCACTGATCTTCTTGGATGGGAACACTTTACGGAATTCAGAAATGAAGTCAGGGGTATCAGTATTTGCCATAGCAGAGAATCTGGCATAGTTCACTTTCTTGCAGGTGAGGGTGACTCCTTTCTCAGGGAAGGTGATGATAGCATTTCCGCAATCGATTACTGCATTATGGGCCATTAGGTATGGCATTCCTAAAAAGATGTCATAGTTGTCTAGTGAACAGACTAAGGCATCGGTGATGTCGCCTTTTTCGTCTTCTACTTGGATCAAGGGTTGGGGCTTGTCATTGATGGTTGAGCGAGATCCTTTTACCCCCATTTTTAAACTAATAGGGGTATCGAGGTCTTTGGTAGAGATTTGGAAGCTGGAGATGAATTTTCTAGAGATTAGGTTATCTCCCATAGTTCCTGTATTGAATAAGGCCTTCGCTTTGTGGCCATTGACTGTAATGTAGGTTTCAAGGGCTCTGTTGGCGGTTCCAGATGGGCCTACATAGTTGGAAGTATTTGTGACTGTAAGGGTGTCCTGTTCTTCCTCTTGAGTGTGGTAGGACCGGCGGGGTTTTCCTCTTCTCTCTGTTCCTCCTCTTCTTCCATTTCCTCTCTGGTTATATCCTTGATTGTTGTGCTGATTTCCTTTCTTCTCATAGCAATCATTTGAGTAGAGTCCTAGTTTTCCGCAATTGTAACGGAATCTACTATAATCTCTGCTACTCACTATACTGACGTTGGATATTGCCTATTTAGGATTCCCTAGTAACGCATATTCCATCCTTGTATCTTCCTTATTGTTATAGTTTCCTATTGGGTAGTACCTTCCTTTACTCGCTTAATTGTACCCTTTACTTTGTACCCAATTAGGATACTCTTTGCTTTCCTACTATGTATTACTGCATTAGTACATCAGTAGCGATCCTTTGATTGTTTTGATTTCATTACTTGTTTTGTTAGTTATATCCTGTCGCTTCTATGACCTTGTTTAGGACTTAGAGGTTTTGCTACTCATGTAGCTTTGTATTTTGATATTTGCTATTTGAATAGGAGATTTGGTTATATTTTATCCGTGTTTAAAGAGCTCGAGATCTCCTAAGGATTCGAACTCTCAAGCCTCACAGGAAGGCTCTTCTTTAATATACTACAAGTTGAACGGTCACTCTATTAGTCCCTCATCTTTCTTATACCTCTTACAGTGATTCCACTTGACGCTTCCACTCCTTTCCTTCAGTATCGCCGGATCTCCCTTTGGGAATCTCGTGATACCTTTGAGCAGGTTATATTTTTTGCCCGAGCCTTAAGTACACCCTTTGAACTCGGCATAGGACTGATCACCCTTCGCCTCCCTTGACCCTGCAGTACCGGTACACCTCCGTGTCCCTTGAAACCCCTAGAGCAGACTACTGGCGAGAACTGCTCACCCAAGATAGCAACCATTTCACTTCCAAGAGACCCCAAAGGACCCTTCACCAAAGCTCCTGCAGTGCCATCAGGATCCTCAGCTAAGCCAAAGCCTGCCGCTCCAGCAAAGAAAACAGCTCCACCACCGAAGCAAGAACCTGACCCGCCCCATAGCCAAGACCAAGAATCGTTAGAAGAAGAATCAAGCAGCGAAGACGACGCCCCAGAACACAACCCAGAAGACAGCGAAAACCAAGAAGACCCAGAGGACCAGGAACCTGACGAAACCCCTGACCAAGAGCAACTACATCAGGAAGGAACACCCAAGCCTGACCCAGACCAAGAACACAACCCAGCAAGACAAGCGCCAACTAGCCAGCCATCTACAAGACCATCAACCCCTGACCAAGAACCGCCTCCACCACCAAGTCCTTCACCACCACCAAGCCCCAGACCCGCCGCTATGTCTCTCCAACCAGAAGGCAGTAGCCGCCCCAAATGGCCAGCACCATTCTTCTATACAGGAGAAGGAAGAGACCGAGACCCTTTGAGAATGAATTCATGGATCAACACAGTCTGTCGCTACATCTCCAGCTATGGAATCCAAGACACAGGCCACGAAGCCTTGCAGTACTATGGAGCCTATTACAGAGATGAGGCCTCGAGAAATTCACCCAGTATGACAATAGCCAAGGAACGAAAACTGTGGATGGACTTAAGAGAAAATTTGAAGGATACTTCCTACCTTCTACATCCACTGACGTAATCTATGAACAATGGCTTGCACTAAAGCAGACTACTAATGGAAAAACACCACAGTTAACGGACACAGACATCTCCCTTGAAACCCTAAGAGAGTGCCTACCTTCAGGAACGATTTCAGACTACTCAGCAAACCAAAGACTCCTAGACGCCATGGATATCAAACTCAAGCAAGATGTCAAACCCCATATCACCTCAGATACCTCTTTCCACCAGCTAATTGAAATCGCTGAGAAAAGAGACTCTATTGCTCACTCTACAGGACTCTATGGTAATAGAAATCAGCATACCAACGCTATATCCAATGCAGTCTCCCTACCCAAAGCTAAAGAACCTAGAAACAACACCCAAGGACCTCCCCAACGCTTCTCAAACAACACCTCCCAGCATACCAAGCTATCCCCTCAGGAAAAGGATAGAAGAAAGCTAGAAGACCGATGCTACTATTGCGGAAAGCTAGGACACTACTCAAACGATTGCTATGAGAAGAAAGGAAATCAGCACAACAATCGAGCATATAACCACAGAGGAAATGGAAGAAGAGGAGGAACAGAGAGAAGAGGAAAACCCCGGTGGTCCTATCACACTCAAGAGGAAGAACACGACACCCTTACAGTCACAAATACTTCCTACCATGTAGGCCCATCTGGAACCGCCAACAGAGCCCTTGAAGCCTACATTACAGTCAATGTCCACAAAGCAAAGGCCTTATTCGATACAGGAACCATGGGAGATAACCTAATCTCTGGAAAATTTGTCTCCACCTTCCAAATTCTACCAAAGACTTCGATACCCCTATCAGTTTGAAAATGGCGGTTAAAGGATCTCGCTCAACCATCAATTCCAAGGCCCAACCCTTGATCCAAGTAGAGACGAAAAGGGCGACATCCCTGATGTCTTAGTATGCTCACTAGACAACTATGACATCTTTTTAGGAATGCCAGACCTGACTACCCATAATGCAGTAATCAATTGCGGAAATGCTATTATCATCTTCCCTGACAAAGGAGTCACCCTCACCTACAAGAAAGCGAATAATACCAGATTCTCTGCGATGGCAGTACCGATACCCCTGACTTCATTTCCGAATTCCCTGAAGTGTTCCCATCCAAGAAGATCACTGAACTACCGCCTCTTTGAGATATTAACCACCACATCAATCTAATTGATTCCACTTCGGCACCTAGTCCGAAATGTTCACTGTCCCTGACAAAATCCTACCAGCATACAGAGAAATTATCGAGGACTGGAAGAATAAAAAATAGTCTACCCATGCGAAGCCAACAACCCGGTCAACATGTTCCCAAAGCTCAAACCCAATGGCGAAATCAGACCCCTAGCAGACCTGATCCCCAGGAACGATATCACTATCAAGAATGATAGCACTATTCCAAATCAATATATGATTCTCAGAACGGTTGCTAGAGCGAAATACAGATCTACCATTGACCTGTCC
>NESQ01000635.1:0-27195 GCA_003070745.1 Tuber borchii
CGAGACAGGAGAATGTATACTCAGCTGTCGTTGTTCGTACAAACAAATGAAAGGGAGATCGCTATCAAGGATAGAGGTTACCTGTTGCAAGTATTACCCGAAGGAAAAAGGATTGTAACATAGATAGATAATAGTATTGGAAACAGAGCGGAATATCAATGTTCTGAATGTGGACGATTTTGGTATGAAGTCCCTTCTATGTCCAATTGACTTTATATATACAACTCCCAAACGTTCTAGAGCGTTTGAAAGAATCACACTGTGTTTTCAAGATTGGCTAAGAATAAGCAAATCAGACGGGCAAGGACATTGTCTGATTCAACTTGGATAAAGCATGATACGCACGTTGGCTCGGGAGCGTCTCTGATCTAGGAGCTTCTCTGATCTTGAAAGAAACTACAGGTGACGCCACGTGATATCTGCGCTATACCCTATGAACAACTAGTTCCTCTTCAGAGCGTCTAACCTCTGTAACATCCACACGCGTTGGGCTCAAGACTAACTACTGCAGTACACCTACCCTACAATCTACACAAAGCCCACGATATAAACTAAGCTGACTCCCACCATGCCTAGCAAATGTCCATTCTGCAGACGAAAATACATCCGGTCAGGCGCATCCGAGAAACACCTGCGAACTGCGCACGCAAATCTAGACATTGTTCTCACATCCACCGTACGATATCACTCATCCGTGGCTATTATCAATGACGCGGAAACAAGGATTTTGTACCATGGAGATGCGAGCGAGCTCCTGGATTCCGACTATGAATCCGATCCGGATCCCACCGCACACGACCTTGACGCATTTGCTACTCACGAGTCTGACACTGAGATACCGGACGACCCTACGTCTTCGTTACTCGGCAGACAGGAGGATTACCCACCCGCCGGAGAACCAATAGGAGACGTCAACGGATTTGAGCAAGAACACAGCGATCTCTGCGAGGAACCGTGGGCACCATTCAGTAGTGCGTATGGTTTCAAACTGCCGTCTTGGTTCATTCAGGCTAAAGTATCTAAATCACGAATCAATCAATACTTCTCAAGTGGACTTGGTAATTCTACGTTAGCCGGATATAGCTCTATGCATACGCTGGAAAGCCAGCTCCGCTCTTTGGACCCGTACGGCCCGTATCTGCAATGGTTCGAAGGACAGGTTGAGGAGAGCAAGAGAACTCTGCCATTCTTCTATTGTAACGTCCTGGATTGTGTCAGATATCTCCTTTCTCAGATCGATTACCGAGATGACTTTGTCTACGCGCCGCGGAGTCAATTTGATCCTAATGCTGAAAGGATCTATGCGGAAATGCACACTGCGGACTGGTGGTGGGACGTTCAATTAGAGAGCCCCAACCTCCTTTACGTTAATATTACCTGACTAGTTATAGAAAACACTTGCACCTGGTGCGACTGTAATTCCCATTATTGGGATGTCTGATCAGACCCATCTCAGCAACTACTCCGGTGACAACAAAGCGTGGCCTGTCTATATTACACTCGGAAATCTTCCGTCAGCCCGGTGCAACAGCCCTGGATCAATAACTGTTCTACTGCTCGAACTATTGCCTGTCCCCCCAAAATTCTCCAAGTCCACCAAAGTAGATCAATACCAGAGACAAGTGAATGCCGACACACTGCAAGACATATTCGAATTCATTTTTGCGCCGCTGCAGCACAAGGTGCTTGATGGCGTCCCAATTGATTGTGCCGATGGGAAGGTTCGGAGGTGCTTCCCAATCTTGTCTGCATGAGCTGCAGACCATATGGAAAACGTGACTCTGCACGGGCTAAAATCCAACCCTGGTCCTACATGTGAGGTACCTGCCAGGGAATTAGGAATCAACGTCAAAAACAATCGAGCACGAGATTACGCAAGATACGAACGATATGCCCATGAAAAGTCAGACGGCACCCAGGTCAAGTTCCGTGGCCTTGGTGTCAATTTGGGCCAAAACGTTTTTAATGGTCTTGACCGGGTCTCGGTGCCTGACTTGCACGTCCCGGACAGTCTCCATACGGTTTATCTCGGATTATTTAAGCACATAATGGACTGGATCCAAGGCTTTCTCAAGAAACATAGGCGACTGCAGGCTTTTGAGAACCCTTGGACGACATTACCGCCGTACCTAGGATTTTGTCACAAATGGTGACTAGTGAAGGAATTGGTTTCACACTATTCACGGTTATGAATAGTAGGTTTGTGTTTCCTCTCACATGACTCGCACTTGCGAAGCCATAGTTATTAGTGTTATATGTTTATGTTATGCGCGTGACCACACTTGGTGGTCACTTGATATGTATTTTCCACATGACTCATAGTTATGAGTAATGGGTCTCGCGCATGTGACCCCTTTGGGCACATGACCAGTTAGGAGCGCGATGATTGGTTTAATATAGTGCGCAGTTGACTCATAGGAGTCAGCTGATGGATTTCACACTATGACTCGCTTTGAGTCATGGGAGCATGTGACTCATAGGTACGAGTCACCAGGATTAGGTATGTGAGGAGGCGCCGATATAAAAGGCGAGGCTTGGGACCTGTAGTTAGCTCGACCACACCGCCTACGCTAAGGAATGCAAGTCCCGCCCTATCCCCCCCACCCGCCCCGTGCCCCCCTCGGAGTCTGTCGGCTCCTCCGCATCCTCGGACAGTCAAGAATCCATGGATGTGGAAGAAGATGGCGTACCAGCACCCACTACTCCCCAGGCCCACCCAACCTCCGATCCTGGCCCTGCCACCCCCCGCCCCGTAACCGCCGTTCATGTGCCACCTACAGGCGCGACGGGCCCTGCTCCCTCAGGCCCCCCCGCGCCCCCCGTAACTCCAGTCAACCGCCGGGGTCGTCCCCGCCATGATTAACGCCCATCATCTTAGCAGAACCGTGGGGCCGGCCCCCTCGCCCAAAATCACACTCATTCAACACAACAGCCTGGGAAGCTGGGATGTGTTCCTTTCACTTTTTTCGTCGTTTTCAACACGCCACCCTCCAGCGCTGGTCTTTCTACAAGACCCCCCGTCCTCCAAGGGCTTCTTACCCACCTTTAATGGGTACAAGTCGTTCGCCCCCCCCTCGCCCCTCCCTAAGGTGGCCTGTTATATTTCTTTTGAATTTTTAAAAACCAACCCCGTACTCCCAGTGTTCACGCCGGACGTGGACGACTACATGCACATTGATGTTTACACCCCTTCAGGCTGCTTCGGCACCAGCTTTCCCTACTTCCGCCTGGCAAACATTTATTCACGTTCCAGGTACCCTAAGTTACACACAGTTAGACCAGACCAGATTTTTTTTGCTATTGACGTCCCCTACCTTGTGGTGGGAGATTTCAACATCCACAGCCCCCGCACCGACCCCCTCCGCCTCCCATCCTCCCAAGAAGCCTCCACCGCCGACCCCTACTTTGATAGAGCCGACGATCTCAACTTTACCTGCATCAACACCCCGGGGGAGTACACTCGGTACCCCCTCTCTGGCCCCCACAGACCCAGCGTCATAGACCTGGCCTTCGCTAACCCCGCTATGTTCCCTTTCGTACACAATTGGAACACCTCATCTTTACCCTCCACCGGGTCGGATCACGTCCCCATCTCCATCTCCCTTTTAGCCCCCCTCCGGCACGTCCCCCCCCCCCAGGCCAAATGGGACCTCCTGGACTGGACAGCCCTGGAACCGGCCCTCAAAGCCTACCACGTCCCCCCTCCCCCCCCACATCCCTCCCCCCAGCAGTTTGACACCTGGTTCTCGGCCTCATTGTCCTGCCTGACCTCAACTCTTAGAACGGCTGCCCCCACATCGAGACCATCATCTAGGTCCAAACCATGGTGGACCCCCCTCCTCACCGTGCTCCGAAAGGAGTACAACAAATCCACGAGAAAAGCAAAAAAACTCCAAACCACACAGGCAAGGGAAACAGCCAGGCACTCCAGGAATGGTTACTTCAAAGCCATCAAGCGCGCCAAGTCCACATACTGGGCTGATTTCCTGGCCAAAACCACCCCAACAACATCTGGACCGCCAAGAAACTTGTCACTCCCAGGCAAACGGCGAGGTTCCCATCCCTCCCAGACGCAAACGACCCCACCTCGATCAACAACGCCCTCCTCGCCCACTTTTTCCCGCCTCGGTCGGAACCCCCGCCCAGGGGGCGGCTCTCACCCGTTCCCAACGCACCCCCCCTCACCAAAGACGAAATCTCCTTGGCCCTTGCCAAGTCCTCGCCCTCCTCGGCCCCAGGGCCCGATGAAATACCCTACTCCGTTTGGAAACACATCCACAAGCACTACCCTGACATACTGCTAAACCTCCTAGGCCCCCTCCTGGCATACGGGTACCACCCTCCTTCGCTGAAAATTGCCAACGGTGTCGTCTTGGACAAACCAGGCAAAGCCTCCTACGACTCCCCCGCCTCCTTCCGCATCATAGTTTTACTAAAAACTATCTCTAAGATCTTGGAAAGGGTTATGGCGGTCCGCCTTTTCGCTCTGGCCAAAGCATCTGGCCTACTCCACCCCAACCAATGCGGCTCGGTCCCAGGTTTAGGCATCTTCGATGCCTGCACCACCCTGGTCCACGAAGTTAAAACCCTCCAACGCACCCACCGCAAGGTGTCCTCCCTCTTCCTCGACATCAAAGCCGGTTTCGACAACGTCGACGCCCTCATCCTCCGCAAACGCCTCCTAGACAAAAACACCCCCAGTTACATGGTAGACTGGGTCTCCTCTTTCCTCTCGGAACGAAGGTGCACCCTGGTCTACCAAGGTTCGCCCAGGACCCCCTCCCCAGTCACAGTCGGGACACCTCAGGGTTCCCCCATCTCCCCGCTTTTATTCCTCATCTACGTGGCACCCCTCCACACCAACATAAAAGGAGGCCTAATGCTCTCGTACGTCGACGACTTCGCACTCACAGTCTCCTCCCCCTCCTACCGTTCCAATGTACGCCGGCTGCAAAGCTTGTTCACAGCCCTATCCCTTCGTGCCACCACCCTAGGCGTGGCCTTCTCCATCCCGAAAACTGAGCTCATCCACTGGCGCACCCCAAGCCAGAGAGGCACCCTCAAAGCCAACTACCCCGTCACCCTCAACGACCAGATCTTCCGCCCCTCCGAGGAGGTGAGGTGGCTCGGTTACTGGTTCTCCCCTGCCCTCAACACCACCAATCACTTTGAAAGACGCCTAGCCCTGGCCAATGCCGCGTTCTCCTTCATAAGAAGAGTGGCCTCGCCGGGGGCGGGAGTCCGTCCCTTCCTCTCTCATCGGCTCGCCATGGGCCTCATCCTCCCGATCCTCACCTATGGCGCAGATCTTTTCATCCCGAATACTCGCTCCACCAATCGCATGAGCACTTTCTGGCATAGAGTGCAAAGGTGGACCACCAATTGTTTCTTCGCCACCCCCATCCCTATATTATCCAGGGAGGCATGCCTCCCTCCCATCGGCCCGTACTGCAAACACAAAAGACGCATAGCAGCACTTAGGCTTTGCTGCTCTCCACCCTCCCTAAATCCCGCGGCTGCCCGCCTCCCCCCCACCTTCCCCTCACTATCCAACTTCAGGGCCTCCGACACCTGTCGCCCAATGACTATTGGTCTCTCGTCCGTTTACCTTCCCCTCAGCTGGAAAACCCCGGTTCCCTCCCCCCCAATGAGAAGACACCTTCCCATAGACGAACTCGCTCACATGGCCTTTCCCCTTGGTCATGGGCTCAAACGTTTCCCCCAGATCTGCCGCGCACCCCTTCCCCCATCGGAGGACATCCCGCCCCCGAACCTCATGGCACGAACCTACACGACGCTCAAAGAAAGAGCTCACAAACTCCTCCTCCAGGACTGGGAAGACTCCCTCCCAGCACCCCCCTACTATGTGTACCCCGCCTCCACCACCCCTCACCCTTTCATGGGGCTCGATAAGTTCGCCGCCGGCCGTATACACCAAATGCGCTCCGGCAAAAGCTACCTGCTTGCCCACCCCACCTGGCGGGACGACCCAGATCGCCCAACCACCTGCCCCCGGTGTCTCGAAGCCCCAGAGACTTTCGAACACGCCGTCCTCCACTGCTCAGCCAGGGCTGAAGCCAGACACTCCCATCTAAGAGGGGTAGAAAGCCTCTCGCCCGAGAGCCCAATCTGGAATCATCCACCCTCCCTCTCAGCCCTCCGGCGTTTCATCCTAGACACCTGCACCGGTTTCCCCTATGGCGACCCCCTTCCTCCTGACCAACAATAAAAGGCCAACCACCCGCACACAGCCCCCCGGCCCAAGATTTCCCCCATCTCACCCACCCCGCGACCTGTGCATTTGTTTTTTTGTATTTCTTTAAGTTTTACGAGCTGCGAAGTGTGCTGGATTTTCCCTATATAATGTATGTTTTTGACAGACGAAGCTGTTGGTTTTTGGCTTCAAATACTTAGTACTAGCAAGAGTGGGAAATGGTTTCGTTTGTTTATGTTTTGCTTTATAGGTTTTGTTTTTTCCATAGCCTCCGCTACATGAAGCTTTTTGTACCTTAAAACAATGAACGCATGATATAAAAAAAAAAAAAAAAAAAAAAAAAGACCTGTAGTTAGCTCCTTACGCAGTCATCTAAGTACTTTCCTATCTACTATCTTGAATAATACTTCTTTATATCCTTTTTTAATGATCAACATAATATGAGAACAGCGTTGTCTGTATCTAACGTAGGAATGGCCTAAGAATGTTCTTGTATACTATATGGATTGATCGTCATCTATTGCATCACCTCTCACGAACCCGGAACGTTACATTTGACTGCGTCTCCCTTTTCAATACCTGACGATCACCAAAGGGATATGGACAGGGAAAACCCTCAGGACTACAAACCCTTTTAAGGAGAGTACCTGAGTGGGGAAGAGGACACTATGGCGTGGGTCCTAGGAAAAAGAGCCCTGTATGGGGGGGCTATGGAAAAAAACTGGAATCCGGACGAACAACACGATCGGACATCAAAAGACAAAGACTGGAATCCTTTACTGGGACATTGAGTCAAAAAAGCACAAAGACGGGACAACATCTGGTGAATTATCTACGAACGATATACAAGACTAACGACAAAACCAGCCAGACAAGATGACAGAAACCGACCCCAAATCGAAATCTTTTTTTCTAGTATACTACACCTTATAGGGGGAAGAGGGGAGCTCGGAGGGTCGCTCTGTGAGACCAGCGCTGGGGAGAAATGAGCTAGTAAGGGGGTCAGGAGTGCCCGAGGGAAGAAGGCACACCCCTTACAAGGTTCAATGAGAACGATATCGACAAGCGAACGAGAGAGAAGCGAAGACGAACCAAGTACGAATGACCCTATCAACAGCAAGGTTCAATGAGAACGATATCGACAAGCCAACGAGAGAGAAGGGAAGACGAGCAAAAAACAATTGAATCCTTAGAGAACTATCGTCAAGTTAAACGGAAAGGACTCACCCATACTTAGGAAGTCAAAATTCAGGAAAGTTTTTTTCTGAATTAGATAGCCTTGTGGGACCAAGGGTAGAGGGAGGGGAGCGAAAAGCGATACTCGCCTCAGAGGGGGGGAAGAAATGACCTACTTCGCTTACAATAAAGAAGCGCAGCTGTCAAGGACAGTTAGCTACATACGATATGGAAAGGAACCACACACCATTGACTCGAATCAAACAATGGAAGTTCCTATGAGCCTCAGATGTCATAAGGAAGTCGGTCACCTACCACGAACAACCTACCAGAAACAAGAAACCTCTCTGCACAAGACAGCAGATGAACGACGGCCATGAATGATAGGAGTCAAGAGTACTCAGCTATCATAACAACAACAAGAAACATCTCTGAACAAGACAACAGATGAATGATGAAGAACGAAAAGACTTGGACGACAAGAAAAGAAGAGGAAGGAAGAAAAGAAGCAACACGTCGTGTGAATATCTCACTGGATGGAAGTACCTATTAGACATTAGTAGCTATAGGGAATGTTGTCTCTGATCAACCGACCAAGGAGGAACCAAAGGGTTTATCTGCACTGAATAGAAGATGCAAGAAAAGATCATGAGACAACAGATGACCGAAGGATTGCGACACGGAATGCATGATAAGCATTAGCCGATGCAAGTAAAGATCATAAAACAACAAGCGACCGAAACATTACGACACGGAATGCATGATAAGCATTAGCCGATCCAAGAAAAGATCAGAAGACAACAAGCAACCGAAGGACTACGACACGGAATACACGATAAGAAACAGCCTATGCAACCAAAGAATCATACAACAAGAAACGAATGAGAAATCACACCACTCGATAACATAAGAGAAACATACGATATGCACAGGACGAGAAGAAAATGATTACAAGGAAAAGAAAACAACGAGAATGGGGAGGACAGAATCGCATAAGAGGAAGCCAGTCGGCACGACAGAGGAAGAGGACCCGCAAGCTCGACATACTGAACAGCTACCTCCTACTCTCATCAACTAAACCTTTTATCTTTTCTTAACCATACCACGACCTACGACCACTATACGAACAACATGAAGTACCCTACACAACAGAACGGAGAGGCAAGCGATGCCACTAAGAAAACCAGGACGCCACACGCCGCCATGAGCTGGACGGCCTGTTTCGACGACGGGTGCCTTTTGCACCTTAGCGACAAACAGGGGGCATACTTTCCCCAGCGAACGACACGAAGACAGCCCCAGTGCAAGGGCAAGAAAGTGCGCTGGGGTGAGGCAACGGAAGAACCAAAGGCCTACCATGAGGGGGGGCAGTTCGTGGTCGAACTGCAAGAAGAGATGGTGAGGATGGTCGAAGAGATGGGCCGCCTCATGGAGGAGAACCGAGCGATGAAAAGGAGAGTGGTAATCGCGGAGGAAAATGCCCGCCGGGCAAACATCAAGGATCGACGCCGCGCATACGAGAAGCTGGAGGTTCAAACCGGAGAACGACGAGTGGCGGAAGACGTGGCCAAGTTGGCCAAAGCGATTGAAGAGGATAAGGAGTTCGCCGAGTTCATTGGCATCATAGTCGAAGGAAAAGTGATCCATGCAGACAGCATCGCAAATGGAGAAGAGGCTACAAAGCCGGAGGAAGTGATCGCCTCATGGGATTGAGGTGAAGGAGTCAAGAGAAGGAAGGTTTTAGGATCGTGGGACCGATCCTAGTGGGAGAGGGAGCTAATGTCACAAACGGTGACTAGTGAAGGAATTTGTTTCACACTATTCACGGTTATGAATAGTAGGTTTGTGTTTCCTCTCACATGACTCGCACTTGCAAAGCCATAGTTATTAGTGTTATATGTTTATGATATGCGCGTGACCACACTTGGTGGTCACTTGATATGTATTTTGCACATGACGCATAGTTATGAGTCATGGGTCTCGCGCATGTGACCCCTTTGGGCACATGACTAGTTAGGAGGGCGATGATTGGTTTGGTATAGTGCGCAGTTGACTCATAGGAGTCAGCTGATGGATTTCACACTATGACTCGCTTTGAGTCATGGGAGCATGTGACTCATAGGTACGAGTCACCAGGGGTAGGTATGTGAGGAGGCGCCGATATAAAAGGTGAGGCTTGGGACCTGTAGTTAGCTCCTTACGCAGTCATCTAAGTACTTTCCTATCTACTATCTTGAATAATACTTCTTTATATCCTGTTTTAATGATCAACATAATATGAGAACAGCGTTGTCTGTATACAACGTAGGAACGGCCTAAGAATGTTCTCGTATACTATATGGATTGATCGTCACCTATTGCATCACCTCTCACGAACCCGGAACGTTACAGATTTTTGGTACCCAAAAAGACCTAGCGCGAGGTAGCGCAGTGGCAGGGGAAGGAGATGAGGAATCTAGGGCGCTGTATTTTGAGAGTTCTCGTGGTGGCACTGTGCCAGCCACTGAGTTCACAAGCAATACCTTTCAAAAATGCTCTCGGATGCGTCAGAGCGCTCGTCGACTTCAGTATGATGGCACAATACTGAAGCCACATTTCTGACACCATAGCTTATATGGATGATTATCTAGACGGATTTCACAAGACAAAAGGTATCTTTTTGGAGTTTTGAGTAACTAAGCGTACACTGGCCAAGGTTGACGAGAAATGGAAGGAAATACGACATCAGAAAACGCAGATGAGCCAGCCCATTGCCCCCTCTAAACGGCGCCGTATCTGTGACGACGATCTTGAAGAAGAGCGCAAGCGACCTATGGACTTAATCTATAGCCAATCGCATTTCAACTTTATCAAGATACATCTACTAAGTCATTTTAGTGATCATATACGCCAGTTTGGCAATATACCGATGTATTCCACAGAGTTTGGAGAGCTCGTGCAGAAGGAACAAATCAAGGACGGATGGCCACGATCAAATAAAAATAATGCCGCGGGCCAAATCGTGCACAGCTACGGTCGCCAGCACAGCATCCGGATAAGGTTATTGCATCTCGAATCTCTTCGACGCCGGGGAGCCGATCTCTCTGCAGATGTCCTGCGACATTTAGAGAGTACGACAAGTGCCGTAACAACGCCAGTCGACTGTAGGAGGATCCTGAAAGGACGTCGGGACGAGGTGTCCAACCTATTAGATTTTAGCAATCTGTCGGCATTCTCCCTCGACAGTATATGTCGCGAATTGATCAGATATAGCTGGCGTAACCTACCTACAGAGCACCGGCTTCCTAAAGATCATGCGATACTTCTATCACTCCCAGTTGAACTACTAACGCAATTCGAAATCCCGGTTGTAGAGTTCCAAGAAAGCGACATTTACGACATTCACCGTGCGCGATGCATGGGCACCCTACACTTCAGGAACCAGGGGAGTCGCAATGATTGAGTTTGGGTCCAGGCTGGTACTGAAGAGATGTATGGTGCGCTGAGGGGCCGTCTGCCGGCAGGGCTCGTGGCGCACTTCAAAATCAGGGACCTCACCAGTGAGAATGCTGTGCGTCGGGTGGCGGCTGTTCGGATGTTGAGTGCAGTCAACTCAGGATACCTCTCGGACATTCATGGCCTTGTTACAGTGCAGATGAGAGAGGACGCTCGAGAGTTTACGATAGTTGATATAGGGGAAATCCTCGGCCTGGCGCACCTGCTCCCCGTCGGGGAAGGGCGCTGGCTGGTTAATAGCCAGATTGATTTGAGAACATTCAATGAAGCATATTAAGGAATCAGGATACTGGCGGGGGGGGGACGCTGGCTGTACGTAGTGTCATATCGCGCCGCGCTGCCGGGACGAAAAATGCCCTCTAGCGAATTGTGGTGAGGAAGTCGGGGGAACCTCACCACAATTCGCTACACGGCGTTTTGCAGGCGCGAGCACATCATCAAGCTGTATATATTTATAGAAACCAATTGTCTAGAAAATAAGAGTAAGAAACTATGATACTACTAGCTAGTTTGCCCTGTACACGTGAGATTCTGAACTGGGGCGCTGGCCGACGACGGAGATGACATGAGAAAATACGTCAGGACGCGCGGAGGAGGAAATGTGAAGCCGGCGCCGTCCTGAGAGTGAACCAGAGCTAAGGTTTAGATAGGGCGTCAGTAGGACGTGAGGTGGCGTCAGGTGAGAGAGAGCGTTGCCAGGCAACCCAGGAAGCACAGGATGCTTGCGTCAGGGCGCTACGCCGACGCATCTGACGCAAGGTATTTTTTTGCTAATGGTTGACAAATAGCCTTAGGCTTCCGTCCTTTTTTTTAACGAACATGATAGGTGAGGCCCTTTGAGCCTGTACCTCTCTTATCCATCCTCTCGCTACATTTTTTTTGATGTATTTGTGGAGCTCCTGGATCTTGTCGTAGCTGAGAGGGGATATCTTCTTGTCGGGAACCTTTTCTCCTAGTTCTAGGTCAATACCTAGATCGACTCCTTCTCGATATGGTGGTAAAGTTGGCTTCTCGTGTTATTTAAATATATTGAGGTAACCGTGGTATTCCTTTGGTACCGTCTCTTGTATAGTCCATTTCTTTGGCTTCTGCCTTTGGCGTTTGTTACGGGGCGGGACAGGACGGGTTTTTCCCTCAGAGGCCCCGCTGTTACACGAGCCCGGGGGGTCTATGTTCTGCCTTCTCCCCGCCCCGCCCCGCCCCTGTCCGAGGCGCAACCCCATTCATTCCCTGGACCGGGCCCGTTTTTGATCATCAAAGTTTTATGGGGGCCTGTCCGGGGCATGGGTGTGGGGAGGCCCCGGCCCCGTCTATGGGGGAGGAAAGTCGACAAATATGCCCCGCCCCGGGCTAGTAAGATGGCCGGGGTGGAGACTTTCGCCGGGGACCTGTCTTTTTCAGGGCCCCGGAGGCCCCGTAACGAACACTATCTGCCTTTCTAGATTTTCTTTGATTGCTAGTTCCGTTCTGATATTAATCTTTTCCAAGTAGATCTCGTAATTGACGAGGTCTCATAGTCCAATCCCATTTGTTTCTCCTGGTCTATGAAAGCTTCCGAATGCTTTTGCCGATATCTTGCTGATATCGATAGGTTTCCTTTTTGTTTCTTTTCTGTAGTCCTTTGTCTAGTTTGTGCTTCCTAATCCTTCGCTTCCTCTGGTGGTCTTTTGTAACTCTTGAACTTCTTGTAGGTCTTCTCTGTTGATCCTATTGATAATCAATTGTGTGATTCTGTCTCCTGATTCCACCTGCAATGTGTCGGTTCCTTGGTTGACCAATACCACCATGGGTTCTTCAGTATAGTCCGCATCTATAACTCCCGCGTTTGTGGTGAGTCGACTCTCGACAACTAATCCACCTCGTGGGGCAATGCGCCCATAGCTACCTTGAGGTAGCCCGATAGCTATGCCTATTCCGATTATCTTCTTTTCTCCAGCTAGTCTCTTCACATGTTAGTTGGAGTAGAGGTCATTTCCTGAGGCCTCTCTTGTCACTCTGTTTGGTGTCCTAGCCTCAGGGTGTAACTTCGGGATCCGGACCCTGTCCTCTCCAGTTTGAACCTTCGAGTATTTCGTCGTGAGTTTTTTCTTCTCGAGCTTCTTCTTCTGGTATCGCATATGCGACCGGCGAACTGTTGAGAGACTGTGTTGTACATCGTTCGCTGTCGAATGTAATCTTTCTGTCTTCCCTGTTGATCCTCTGGTTTTGTGCTCGTAACCATGGAATTTGTAGAATGACCTCATAGTTCTTGAGATTTGCCACTTGGAAGGTCGCTAATTCCCTATAGCTATTGATATCCATAGGTACTTTCACCATATGGGTAACTGGAGCCATAGCGCTTGGTTTTCCATCCACCGAATAAATCTCCCTCGGATTCTTGGCCTTTGTCATGGTGATTCCGTGTTTGATACATATGCATTCATCGATGAAGTTCTTAGTGGCCAAGGAGTTGATCATCGTGTTTATTGTAACCGTTGCTTCTTTCCTATATAGTTGTATTTTAACCATGATATGATCGTTTTCCCTTTCGAGTAATTCTATATAGTTGAGGGCTGGGTAGTAGTTTTCCATAATGATGGATTTCTGTCCTGGTCAGACCCTCAGACCATCTCTTACTATGGACATTCTTCATTTCCCAACTGTTTGGGTTTGTCCTTGACTTCGATTTCCTTGATGCTTTATCTTGCCGCCGATTGTCCGACCCTTCATGTGGGTGGCCCTTGCCTTCGTGTTGTCTTGTAGTCCCTTCTGTCCCGTGACTGAGTAAAGTCACGAACCAGGTAGCCTGGTTGGGCACATTTGAGACGTAGCTTCTCCTGTATCCTTCTCTTGAATTCTTGGTGTGATAGCCTTGATCGTTGTCGGTTCGTGTCCAGATGCATGGAGTCGCTATTGGATATGCTGTTCAGTCGGAAAGGTCCTGTCCTGGTTTCGAGGGCTGTTGACCATTCTAGTTTCAGTCGGTCCTATCTTTTGGAGGTTCTTGACTGTTGGCATTTTGGTTTCTTTCCTGATTGCCCATCTAGCTAGTGTCTCTGAGTCGACGAAGTCGCTGCAGTCTGCCAGTTAGGGGTAGCCGATATCGTATGGTATTATCGGACTAAACTCATGTTATCTAAACAGCGATTGTCTTGGAAGGCTCGTAGGTACAAGCAGAGGATTATTCGTAACATGTTGATTGATAAAAAGTGAGGTTTAATAATAATATTTTTCTAGAGTAATAACTTTTTATATTGAGAAGATCTCTTCTTCGGTAGTTATTATTTTTGTATAGCTAGGGAGGCACTTCGATATTTATATTCCGCGTCTGAGTGTTCGCGGGCTACAAGCGCTAGCGGTACTAACTAAGTAGCTACTAACTAATTCCTCTCAATTTTATAAAGTGCGAACACCTTTTGACCCTGATAACTATCCAGTTCTTTGCTTATCATTATGAAGACGTACACCATCATATTATCGAGAGAGTGTATTAATACCATCAATAATAGGTGAGTGCAGTGTACACGCAGCCTGACTAGCTAGGATAATAATTTTCTTCACCGAACCATGTGAGAAGTGGCCAACTCCTCTGGTCGGCAGGCTATTCAATGTCACGAGTCTTTCTGACAGCGTATACATTAGGCTTTGGTATGACTTTTGCTCGTAATCGTCTCAATGGCTATTAACGCGCAATTGCCTTTTACCTTACTGACTAGTTCTGAGTAGGACCGTTGGTCTCCACCATGTGTGTTTGGATCCCCTAGCTCATAGGAGTGATTTCGCTATCACGTCCACTCTTTTGTTTCTCTCCACCTTGGACTTTGAGGGCCTATAACTTTATGCGATGTAGACTGATTTACTCGCAATGACTTGCATAATTTTCGCTAGATTGTTTTCTCATACATCCTGCGAACAGCATCTGGTCGGATGGATAGCCACGACGTATATGATGTTATCGTGAGCAGTCCCTGGGAGGGATTTACTCAGTCCGCGCGCTACTGCGACAAGTACCTCAAGGAATGTAGTGTCCCAATGTGGGGGCCACAGTTGTATGAGTACAATACGGTCCTGTATTTTTGAGGCTCTGTGCGCATGGGTCTGTACGCTTTGGAGGTCTGTGCTCTGGAATCCAGTACTGCATACATGTGGCTCCAATATGCCTAACACGAGCTCCCTCCTCTATGGTTTCATCCTGAACACCTTTAAATAAATTTTTACCAAGTACAAACAATCCTTTCTTAACTTCCTTCTTGAACCTGAAGCAGTAGGGTGAAAAACCTCATGCGTTTGCTTGTTCACATGAGGAAAACCTTTCCTCTGCATTCAACTGCGGCTAGTCCCCGTATTCCCGGGTTCTGCCTGTGAAAATATTCAACAATTTCTTGTGCGTTAACCAACCCTTCTAGGGGTTCCCGAGTATTTTCATCCTCTTCACATCCTTTCCATTTGTCAATGTAACAGAGTTTCTTTAACGTCCTATTACGTCTTCCAACTCTTCTCGTATAAGTCATGTCTTCACTTTTACCGATTCTTTTCACTTCCGATTAGAGATCTCCTTCGATATCTTCTGGTACCCATGGTGGTTGTTCCCTTCTTTCTCGTATACAAGCTCGGTAAGGTTCCAGTCGCGAGACATGGAATATGGGATGAATTTTCCAACGTGGGGAGATTTCCAGCTTGAATGCTCATTCTGCTTTTATCTCCACCACTTTAAACGGCCCATAAAGTTGAGGACTTAGGTTTTTCTGTAGGTCGTTTAGTTCGAAGGTTTTTTGCATTTTATATTACCAAGTCGCCTACTTTGATGTCTGGCTATTGTCTGGCTTTTCGGTCCTAATACCGTGTTATGTCTTCCCGATTTTTTTAGAGCACAACTTTGGCCTGTTCATTCATTGTCTGCATCCACTGTGCATATAGGCCGGCTCCAGGATTTCTAGCTTCTCATTCTTTCATCTACTCAGTCTGAGGATGAAACCCGTAGTTAGCGTAGAAGGGGGACATTCCATGTGCGCTTGTCGTAGAGTTGTTGTAGGCATGTTCAGCCAAAGGTAGTAACTAATACCAATCATTCTGATCATAGTTGACAAAGTTGCGTAAATAGCATTCCAAGGTTTGGTTGATTCTTTCGGTTTGTCCATCGGTTTGTGGATGATATACGGTAGACATCTATCGTTTAATGCCTAATGATTTGCATAAGGATTCCCAGAATTCTCTTGAGAATTTAGCATCCATGTTCGAAATAATTTCAGTTGGCAACCCGTGTAGTTTCCACACCTCTCGGAGGAATGTGTCTGCTATATCTTTTGCTGTTGCGTTTTCCTTCAATCCTATGAAGTGTGACATCTTCGTAAATCGGTCCACCACTACTATGATCTGGGTGTGTCCTTGTGATTCTAGTAGATGAGTGATCAAGTCAGTGGAGATAGATGTCAATGGGGTGAAAGAAACTTGCAGTGGTTGCAGTAAGCCATATCGTGCGTGTCTGGGGGATTTGTTGTACTGGCACTCATCGCAAGATCGTACATAGTCACTAATCCAAGTGGCGAGTCCTTTCCAGTAAAAATCTCTCGTAATGATTTCAATGGTTTTCGTTTGTCCAAAGTGTGCCGCTACCAGTGAGTTGTGACATCCTTTAGCGATAGTGGTTTGTAACTCTTCATTGGCCGGAATGTATAACCGATCTTTATAGTAGAGTAATCCATGCTTTATCTGCCAGTTCTTCAGGGCTTCTTTTCCTTCTGCTTTTAATTTTGCCAACTCTTTTCTTCTCTCCGACCATTCTTCATCTCCTCTGCCTGCTGTCTCTACTTCCTGTATGAACTCTTCATTAAATGTCCGCATTTCTACTTGTAAGATAATGGCGCTCGACCTCATGACATGTTCCTTCATCAGTCGGGGGTGTCTTCCTATATCTTCGTAGTCGAAGTATTGATTGTTCTTTGCCTCTGCTTGTAGGAAACATACTATAGGCTTTGAGTCCATTACAGCGATTGTTCGCTTTGGTGATATGTCTGTGCTGCCGATTCCTTGGTCTGATCGTTCAGTGGTGTCTAGGTTGTCTACTTCTATCCTGTCAGAAGTATCAATTTTTTCGACGATAATTTGTGCGATGCGATCTCCTTTCTGGACTCTGTAGTCTGCTTGGCTATGATTAACTAGGATGACTTTTATTTCCCATGTGTAGTCGACATCAATAGCTCCTCCGTTGACAGCAATCCCCTTTTTGCTAGCCAACCCACTTTGTGGAACTATCCTCGCGTAGGTACCTGCTGGTAGTCCTATCGCTATTCCTGTTTCTGCCATGATCTATCCTCGCGCTGGGATTGTAAATTCGTTAACGGTATATAGGTCATGTCCTGCTGCTACGCGAGATTCTCTTCTGGGGATTTTTGCTTTTGACGAGAGTCGTTTTATCCTGATAGCATATATAGCAGCTCGATTTGGTCCTGAAGCGTATCCTTTATCTTCATCATCTTGGTGAATGAGTGATACCTCGAAGTGTTCTGGTTTCAAAATTGCCTGTTTGCTATCCTTAGCTCCCTCCTCAGAACTGTACTCCGGTCATCTGCTTAAAGTGTCAGGCATTTCTCCTCTTGCGCCTGGTCTGTATAGAATTCTGAAATTGTAGTCGGCCAATCGTTGTGCCCATCTTATTTGTCTATTATACCAAACCTTTGTTGTGAGGAAATTTTGCAGATTTTGATAGTCCGTATAAACTGTAATTTGTTTATCGGATCCGATAAGGTAATGTCTCCATTCTTTGAAAGCTTCCAATATTGCGAGTAGTTCCTTATCGTGGATTTCGTAGTTGCATTCCACTGGCTTTAGTTTCCTTAAGCAGAAGGCAACATGGTGTAACCGTTTTTCCCTGAACTGGGATAGAATAAAACTAAGGGTGAAATCACAGGCGTCTGTTTCTACCACTGTCTCTCTTTCCAGGTAGAAATGTTCCAATATTGGGGTAGTGACAAATCATTTCTTGAGTTCCTCAAACGCCTTATCCTATTTCGATCCTCAATGGAAACTTCCCTTATCCCCTTTTAGAGTCTCCGTGATTGGTGTGCATATGTCGGTGAATCCTTTGATGAAACCTCGGTAGAAATTCGCAAAACCGATAAAGATTTGAACTTCTTTGACTGACTTTGGCAGTTTCCAGTACATGACAGATTCTACCATTCTCTCGCTCATGGTTACACCTTTGGTGGTAACGATATATTTCAAGAATTCAACTGACTCGACATGTAATACTGATTTCTTGATAGATACTGCGAGGCGATTTTCCCGTAGTTTTTCAAGTACTTTGGTGACTAATTTCTCATGTTCCTCGAGCGTCTTTGTATATATCAGAACTAGGAGCCCTTCACCCTTACGGGTCTTATACAAGTGTTTAGTATTGAATATTATAACTAAAGAGAAGATGAATATATTGTTTGAAGATTGAAATAATAAATACATGTAAAAAGCTAAAATATACTGGGTAAATAATATCTGTACCATTAGCAGCAAGCTGTACTGGATCCAGTTCCTAGTTCAGTATAGTATTCTGAACTAGGCTGAAAATCCCAATAGCTTATTATCTTTCATCAGCAGCTTAGAGAAGCACCTCAGGGTATACAATGTTTTCTGTTACTGTAGGAGTATTACTGGGTGGTAACAGAGTAAGTCCATCCAATGAGGTTACTCTTGACAGTGCAACATAGAGTTGTCCATGTGTAAATGCATCAGTGCAAAGATCCACACCAACACTCTTTAAAGAGTGGCCCTATGACTTATTAACAGTCATTGCAAAGCAAAGACGTACAGGAAACTGCTTCCGTTCAAGGATAAAGGGTAGATCCTCATTACTTGTAGTAAGTTTTATTCGAGACAACAGGTGGATCTCGCCATCCTAATTGCCTCCTAAAATAGCAACTTGAAGATAGTTACAGCTAATACCTACCAATCGCATTCTGGTCCTATTACACATCCCATGCTTCGGACTCAGATTCCGGATGAGAATAAGTGGGACACCAATTTTAAGTCTTAGACTTGATGGTAGTATAGAACCTACATTTATACTCTGTAAATATTCTACTGCATAAGGTTCAGAGACTGCAGTATCTTCACTGAGTTCTACTTTATTCATAGCTTCAAAGCTGTGTTCTATTCCAGGCATTTTATTAAGAAGTCTATCATTGAAATCATTCACAGTATTATTTTTGAAGGCTAAAATAGCTCTACCAATCAGAGAACTGTGAGATGAGACAGCTTCATGTAATAAATCCAGTGGATATAATTGATTACAGAGTTGATCTGGTGTTTCAACCTTGTGGATATATACTAGCAATTCAACTGTTCCATACATTGTTTGATCATTTACAAGACTATAGAAAAAGTCAAGAAAGATCCGATTGGTATTGATTGCCGCCATCCGCATACTGGTTCTAAGCCTAAGTATTTGCAAGCAGTGCCAGATAGAACTATGCTGAATACAGGCTTGAACAGTAGCCTGCCGTGAACCTCTCCTTACTACAGGTAAGATTTAAGCAAAATCCCCACCTAGTACTATGGAAATTCCACCAAACAGAGAACTGTTGCCAACATGACATATATCATTCAGTGTCCAGTTGACTGCCTCAAAGCAGGACTTATCTTGCATTGGAACCTCGTCCCAAATGATCAATGAAGCCTTTCTGATCAATTGGGCCAAAGGTGAGTTGCTGGTAATATTGCATCCAGTATTCATCCCATTAGATAGAGGAATTTTGAATCTTGAGTATGCATTACGGCCACCTGGTAACAATTGGGCTGCAATACCAGATGACACTACACAATGTACAATCTTTCCTCTAGCTCTTAAATAACTGTATAAGCAGTTGTATAAGAAGGTTTTTCCTGTACCTGCAGGCCGTTGAAGGAAAAATCCCAAGTGCCAATTTCGGCAAGGAGATTACTCATATTGATCAACAGCAGCTATAATAACCTGGAAACAATCAGATTGCTCTGGGCTCAGCTGTGCCCTCATCCTATCACAAGCTTGCTGTTCCTCTTCAGAGTTATAATTTAACTCTTACTCCATTAGAGTGCTATGAGAACTTCTATTTTGAATAGTCCAATTAAGGAGAGGTTCTGGCAAATCATATTCCTGTAAGGAAGTCCCAGATTCTTTCAAGTACTCTTGAATCAGGTAAAGACAATAGTCAAGGTCAATCTGATCTGCAATTTCCTCAGCATCTTGGGGTACTGGAACATTCCCTCTTATTAAGATATGTGGAATATCATCACACATACTCCGTCCAAATATTTCCCAAATAGGAAGTGGGTTGGTAATAGTAGTATACTGTAGAGCTAGAGCAAATAGATGTCGCAATGCTCTCCCAGTCATGAACTGCTCATCTTCTCTAAATAGAGCTACCCACTCACCATCTCCCTCTAAGAGGCCTAATACAATACAAGCACGTTTAAATGTAGGATACACTCTACCGTCAACCGTTCTAAGCTTCTCAAAGCTTGTAGGCCCTCGAACAACAGTCAATAGCAAGCGGAGATAATATCTCTTACCCATAAATGGACTGGCAGAATACATACGGCCTACTGCTGTTCCCTTCTGCCTTCTTTGCCATCTCTTAAATTTGCCTTTATACACAAAATACTCAGGAAACTCATGGTCCAAGTACTGTCTACCATCTTCATTCCGCTGATTATAAGCAAACAATGCAATTAGAGTGGTCATGGACATCTCAACTTGGTTACGAACTCGCTCAAGGTTATCAAGCTCTGAGAAGTATACAGGCTCTTGTCCAGGAAGATGTAGAGCCAGATGAGTGACTGGAGGTTGCTCCTGATCCATTTTAAATTCAAATAAGCGCCAAACTGCTTCAGTAGGACCTATAGAGCGTCCATGCAGATAGCGCTTAATTTCATCATGCTCTGAATCTACTCTGACTATTGCTTTGTCCCCACCTTTATATATGTACTTGTGAATATATTTCACAGCTTGCACTAAACCGCAAACTTCACCATTGATGTGGGCATTATAGCGGAGTGACAGGTAGGGGTTATATGGTACAACTCTACGATTGTCAATTACCACAATAGTTGTACCTCTAGATCCCTGAACTGGAGTAGTAAAGGATTGTCCTGTATTCCGTCGCCTGTAGAGAGGATAACCATTTTCTAGAATAATGGTTTCTTCATGAAATTCATGAGGATAACACTTATGACAAGTGGTAACCAGTGCAGAGTTAAGATCTTTCATGCATAGCGCATTGCCATTTCCACCAGCACATTGTGTATGTACTATTGTATTCTGGATAATACTCCTCAACTGACGACCAATTACATCATCTTCAGTTGGGATCTCTGCACAAATAAAACGGTCAATATAGGTAGGTGTAAGGAATTCTGGGTCAGTTCTTAGAAAGACTAAAAGATGAAAATGTGGTAACCCACGCTTCTGATACTCAATAGTCCAAACCCAGCCTTCCCAATAGCCAAAAATATTCTTTTTCTTAATTTGATCTAGCAAATCACGTACCATGAGATGAAAAACTCTAGCTACGAGATCTGGACGATCTGCTGCAGTCTGACCAGGTAAGAGCTCCCGTTCAATCTCTGCCCACTTGGGATTTGCAGTAAATGTGATAAACAGAGATGGATTGTCAAAGTGGCGAACCAAAGCCATACTATCCTGATACAACTACTGCATGTATCTATCTCCTCCAACATAGGTAGATGGCAAGATTATTCTTCTTCCAACCTCCTCCCAGTTGACATCACCTTGCTGTATCACATCCTGCAGGCTATTATACAAATCAGTTCACATCCGAACTTGGTTTACTCTCAGCCAGGTGAGCTTGTTTTAATCACAAATTGCCCAAGCATCAACTACAAATTGCTGCAATAGCCTTTGAGCATACAGGATAGTCAGTAGCTCATTTGTCCTAGGATGGAGGCGGAATCTATACAAGGCTCTCTGGTGCATTCTCAAGTGTTGACCATCATCGTCTACATTATTGAGAGTCCTTCTCCAGTGCCAACCAGGTTCACCATATGGCAAGAGAAGAACATAGTGCAAAGGTAGGTAGGATGCATGATTTGGATTGATAATAGAGAACCCTCCATGAGGTGCTTCTCCCTTCAATCGTTGGGCCAAAACAATATCACGAAAAACCCACCTTTTCCATATTCCTCTGGCAAAATCATTGAAACGTCATCAGCCATAGGAAGATTTTCACGTCTCATATTACCACCAGATTCTACAATCAAACTCAACTGTGGATCAAGAATGATGCGAAAGTTCTGCTCCTGCTCAGAAATCTGAGCAAACCTTTCCTTTGTCATGAGATATAGCTGGATAAAGAGGCATGTCTCTTGCAACATTCGAGTAAGTGAGTTGATCAAAGCTGGATCTAACCCAGGAGCACGTCTAGATCGAGCTTCAGCAGCATAAGCAGGATCATGGAGGTACCTTTGCGAGTACAAAGCTTCCTGACCAGCAGGTGGAACAAGTGGTCCCTGATGATCATAGATGGCTCTATAGATCTGGAAAGGTTGGAAACCTTCTCTGATCGCAGTTGGGCGGTTATCCATATTGTACCTGATTGAGGTAAATGCAAACTGGGTATTCCAGTACCGCAAACCTTGTCTAAATCTCCTTGAACGACTATCGATTCCAGTTATTAAGGAGTTCAGAGGCTCGGGTAGGGCCCATATTTTCTCAATAAGGATTTCGCCATACTTGTAGCATGACGCAAAGGTTCCAGCTGAATGATTGGCTGATGCTCTAGGCCTTTCAGCAGGCCAATGAAGTGTATGACAGCCACTACACACAACATTCATACGACCTAGGTCGTGCTGTGTCCAATGTGCCCTGCGCTCAATAAAGACAGTATACAAAGAGGCCTGGATTCTTGGTCTTCCTTGTGGAACTACAGCCTCAGGATTTGGAGCACCTGGATGTTGTGGTAGGCGTGCTGCATGTCTTGCATTTCTCAATACCATCTAAAATAACTCTTATTATTAGCAATCTATTAAATCCATTACTGTAAATTGGAAATATGACTATAACTTACCAAGCAATCCCTGCAAGTCTTTCGAAGATTGCCTCTAGCATCAGAATCAAAGTCTGCAATGGTTCTATTATATTGACCATGACTACATCTGCACATATTAGTAATATGGTCAGCTGCTAAATAAGGGGGGGAAGGTAGAGGTTTAATGGGTTGAGATGGTAAATCAGAGGCAGGGATCGGAGAGAAATTGGGTATAATGTCAGGGGGAATAGTGGGTATATGTGATGGGTAGGGGAAAGAGGGCTTAGAGGTGACAAGTTGCAAAACAGGAGAAGAGTTTGGGGGAAATATGCAGGGGAGAGTGGATACAGAGGGTACAGAAAGTACACTTGGAGAAGGTTGAGAGGGAAGAGAGTGCTGAGAAGAAGGAGGGGGTATAGAGGGGAAACATGGTAGGGGTAAGGAGAGTACAGGAGTTAAAGATAGTAGAGAGGAAGAGGGAGGAAGAGAGGGAAGAGAGGGAGGAGGGAGTAGAGAGTGAAAAGGGGGCAGAGAAGATAGAGAGGAAGAAGGGGGAAGTGAGAAAAGAGAGGGTAATGAATGAATAGAGGGCATTAAGGGCTGAGACGGGATGTTTACGGGCTGAGAGGGCATGATTACGGGCTGAGAGGGAAGAAAAGGCTAAGGAGGGAGAGTGAGGTGAGGCGGTTGAGGTGGTCAAGATAGTAGATGGGTATTACAATCCTCTTTCCTGCGGGCGATACTTACAGCAGGTAACTTCCTCTGGATAGTGATCGCACTATCTTCCGTATATACGAACAACGACAGCTGAAAATACAGACTCCTGTCTCGTACAATATATCGCTAAGCTCGTGAGAGACAGTATGTCTTTGGCCCGGTAGTGTAGTAAAGATAAAGTATATTGTAGGAAAATAACTTAGATGATTGCGTGAAGAACTCTAAACCAAGAGGCTTTTTTTTTTTTTTTTTTTTTTTTTATATCATGCGTTCATTGTTTTAAGGTACAAAAAGCTTCATGTAGCGGAGGCTATGGAAAAAACAAAACCTATAAAGCAAACAACATAAACAAAAGAAACCATTTCCCACTCCCGGTAGTACTAAGTAATTGAAGCCAAAAAACCCGCGGCCTCGTCTGTCCAAAACATACATTATATAGGGAAAATCCAACGCACTTCATAACTCGTAAACCTTTAAAAAGAAATACAAAAACGAACGCATAGGTCGTAGGGTGGGGGGTGAAGCTGGGGGATATCTTGGGGATGGGGGGAGGTAAGGGCGGTTGACGTAGACGTTTGTTGTTAGTCCAGAAGGGCGGGGTCGCTAGGGGGGAAACCGGTGCGGGTGTCTAGGATGAAGCGCCGGAGGGCTGAGAGGGAGGGTGGATGTTTCCAAATTGGGCTCGCGGGCGAGAGGCTTTCTACCCCACTTAGATGGGAGTGTCTGGCATCAGCCCTGGCTGGGCAGTGAAGGATGGCGTGTTCGAAGGTCTCTGGGGCTTCATGACACCGGGGGCAAGTGGTCGGGCGATCCGGGTCGTCCCGCCAGGTGGGGTGGGCTAGCAGGTAGCTTTTGCCGGAGCGCATTTGGTGTATACGGCCGGCGGCGAACTTGTCGAGCCCCATGAAGGGGTGGGGGGTGGTGGAGGCGGGATGCTCGTAGTGGGGGGGTGCCGGGAGGGTGTCTTCCCAGTCCTGGAGTAGGAGTTTGTGAGCCCTTTCTTTGAGTGTGGCGTAGGTCCGTGCCATGAGGGTCGGGGGAGGGATGTCTTCTGATGGGGGGAGGGGTGCTCGGCCGATCTGGGGAAAACGTTTGAACCCGTGCCCGAGGGGAAAGGCCATGTGCGCGAGTTCGTCTATGGGGAGGTGTCTTCTCATTGGGGGGGAGGGAATTGGGGTTTTCCAGCTAAGGGGGAGGTAGACGGACGAGAGACCAATAGTCATTGGGCGGCAAGTGTCGGAAGCCCTGAAATTGGATAGCGAGGGGAAGGTGGGCAGGAGGCGGGCAGCCGCTGGATTGAGGGAAGGTGGTGCGCAGCAGAGCCTGAGTGCTGCTGTGCGTCTTTTGTGCTTGCAGTACGGGCCGATGGGAGGGAGGCACGCTTCCCTGGACAGTATAGGGATGGGGGTGGCGAAGAAGCAATTGGTGGTCCACCTCTGCACTCTGTGCCAGAAAGTGCTCATGCGGTTGGTGGAGCGGGTGTTTGGGATGAAGAGGGCCGCGCCGTAGGTGAGGATCGGGAGGATGAGGCCCATGGCGAGCCGGTGCGAGAGGAAGGGACGGACACCGGCCCCTGGCGAGGCGACTCTTCTTATAAAGGAGAACGCGGCATTGGCCAGGGCTAGACGTCTTTCGAAGTGGTTGACGGTGTTGAGGGCAGGGGAGAACCAGTAACCGAGCCACCTCACCTCTTCGGAGGGGCGGAAGATTTGGTCGTTAAGGGTGACGGGGTGGTTGGCCTTGAGGATGCCTCTTTGGCTTGGGGTGCGCCAGTGGATGAGCTCTGTTTTCGGGATGGAGAAGGCCACACCAAGGGTGGTGGCGCGGAGGGCTAGGGCTGTGAACAAGCTTTGCAGCCGGCGTACATTGGAACGGTAGGAGGGGGAGGAAACTGTGAGTGCGAAGTCATCGACGTAGGAAAGCATAAGGCCTCCTTTTATGTCGGTGTGGAGGGGTGTCACGTAAATGAGGAACAAGAGTGGGGAGATGGGGGAACCCTGAGGAGTACCGACTGTGACTGGGGAGGGGGTCTTGGGTGAACCTTGGTAGAACAGGGTACACCTCCTTTCCGAGAGGAAAGAGGAGACCCAGTCTACCAAGTATCTGGGGGTGTTTTTGTCTAGGAGGCGTTTGCGGAGGGTGAGGGCGTCGACATTGTCGAAACCGGCTTTGATGTCAAGGAAGAGGGAGGATACCTTGCGGTGGGTGCGTTGGAGGGTTTTAACTTCGTGGACCAGGGTGGTGCAGGCGTCGAAAGTGCCAAGACCTGGCACCGAGCCACATTGGTTGGGGTGGAGCAGGCCGGAAGACTTAGCAAGGGAGAATAGGCGGACCGCCATAACTCTTTCTAAGATCTTGGAGACGGTTTTTAGCAGAACTATGATGCGGAAGGAGGCGGGGGAGTCGTAGGAGGCTTTGCCCGGTTTGTCCAAGATGTCACCGTTGGCAATCTTCAGCGAAGGGGGGTGGTACCCATATGACAGGAGGGGGCCTAGGAGATCTAGAAGTATGTCGGGGTAGTGCTTGTGGATGTGTTTCCAAACGGAGTAGGGTATCTCGTCAGGTCCTGGGGCCGAGGAGGGTGAGGATCTGGCAAGGGCCGAGGAGATTTCGTCTTTGGTGAGGGGGGGCGCGTTGGGAACGGGTGAGAGCCGCCCCCTGGGTGGGGGTTCGGCTCGAGGCGGAAAGAAGTGGGCGAGGAGGGCGTTGTTGATAGAGGTGGGGTCGTTTGCGTCTGGGAGGGACGGGAACCTCGTCGCTTGTCTGGGAGCGACAAGTTTCTTGGCGGTCCAGATGTTGTTGGGGGTGGTTTTGGCCAGGAAATCAGCCCAGTATGTTCTAAACCAAGAGGCTGTAAGGGCTCTCTTTTATAATCGTTCTTCCCGCAACTCATGACTCATCCTTCGCATCACGCGCCTCTATGACTCATAAGTGAGTCATAGAGTCAAATCCATCAGCTGACTCGTACGAGTCACTGCGCCATAACAACTTAACCTATCAAAACCCAATAGACCTATCATGTGCACAACTTGCGTCAGATGCATGAAACCCATGACCCGTAACTACAAGTCATGTGCGAAAGTCATACTCATATGACCACAATCGTGAGTCATGTCAATAACAGATAACCTAATCATAACAAAGGATTGACACGCTATCGCATAGTCATGTGAAATACTAAACCCTATGACTTATAAGTATATGTCATGTGAAAACCTCTTCCGCTTAGTCACCATTTGTGACATTAGCTCCCTCTCCCCCTAGCATCGGTCCCACGATGCTTAAAGTCCCAAGTCCGTGACTCTGCTTCCCAACCGTCTCGCTTCTCTCCTCATTCTCCGAATGATATCTTCGGAGTCTCTCTACCTCTTGCTTACAACTTCGAGGGTGAGGTTGCCGACCTCTAGGGCTCATTGTTGTTCCGATATTTTGTGTTGTTGATCTTCGATCAACAATCGTTGGTCATTCAGTCGTTCTTGAAGGAGGTCTCGTTCGTCTAGCAGTTCTTCAATCTGCTTTCGTAGGCTTTCCGGGTCCTGAACGGTAGTCGTTTCTGAATTTTCGCCCCCCTCCTCTGCCAGCCGTATCCTCACGGTTTCT
>NESQ01000636.1:0-27059 GCA_003070745.1 Tuber borchii
CACAGTGACTCATAGTAGTCAGCTGATGGATTTTACACTATGACTCGATATGAGTCATAGGAGTGCGTGACGTGAAGGATGAGTCATGAGTTGCGGGAAGAACGGATATAAAAAGAGGACCCCGATGGCCTCTTGGTTAGGACCTCTACTTTCCCACTCCTATATTTCGATATTCTTTTTCAAACCCGTTTTGCTTCTGGACACACGCCAGCACCCACCCACCCCTCTTCGTCCCATGTCGGAAATACCCCCCATCCCCCAGGCAACCAAGCTCTGGCCGCTGCCATCTCACAAGCCTCCACCCCCCAGCAAACCCAAATCGCCCCGTCCCCTTCCCCAGTTTCCAGGCCCTCACCTCCGCTAGCTTTCCTAGCGGATGTCTTTAGACAAACAAGGGACGAACTGCGCCTCCCCCCAACCTCGTCCCCGACCTCTCCGACCTCAGCCTCCAATCCATCATCCCCGGAGAAGAATCCATCCTCTCCATCCTCTGCTCGACGGTCTCTGGCATCGTAGCAATCACCACTCAACTAGAAGCCATCACGAAACAAGTCGAGGATCTCAGGAATGAGAATGGCGAACTCCGCACACAGGTCCACGACCTCTCTTCCCACATCACAAACACCTCCGTCACCCCGGAAGACCTTGCCCTGATCAGCTCAGCACTACGTGACCTGTCACATCATGTCTCGGCCCCCACCCCTGCCCCACTCTCTCGCCCCCCTGCCCCGGCTAAAAACACTCTCCCCCCCACACCAGCCGCTCGCTCTGGCCCACAAGGCCCCACCCCCCAGCAAAAATCCCTCACACCCTCACCCCCTCCCCTCCACTCTGCCCCAGTAGACCCCTCGGTCCACTGTCCCTACTATGACACACGACTTGGAAAGATGTTTGGAAACTCGAACTGTATGCCAAGGCCTTCCCCCACTCCTGGGAAGCTGAGCAATTCCGCGCCGGAGAATATGACCTGTCAGCCTTTACGGACGCCACCCTACACCCAGATTACAAACCCAAAAACCAACCATCCTACGCCCAAGTGGCTGGCTCCGGCGGCAAGAACGGAGGCAAAAAACCCAGACGAGTGAAAGCAACAGAGGTTGCGAGCAACAAGGACAAGGCCATAAGACCACCCTCTCCCCTCCCTTTCGCCTCCAGACGGTTCTATGCACCTCGCTCTTCCCATGCACCCTATGCCCTCTCAAGACGTATCGCCCACTCCCTTCCAGACATTGTCGCCGACACCCTTACCGACTCAAACTGCCTCCTCCCCAAAGGATTCTTCGCCAAAGTCAACGACCGCGGCGCAGTCTCGCTCACCTGCACCGACCCGCACACGCCCGCTTCTTCCTATGCCTCCTACTTTGAGGTCCTCATAAGGCGCCTCAACCAGGCCTTCCCCACCGGGGACAATCCCTGGCTTTAGTTCTGCCTTGCTTCAACCGATGTACAGCTGGTCATATACAGCATCCCCACCGATAAGATGCCTGAAGACGACAAACAGCTGTTCCCTAATCTCAAAAAATCTATTGGTTTCACGAAAGCGATCCAGATCAAGTCGGCCAAGTACCTTAACCCTGACTGAGCTACTCGCACCTCCAAGGAAGCGCTTTCAGTGGTTGTCTCCATTGACCCCAGAGACATTCCAGCTCTCACCCCTTCAATCTTCCTCTACTCCGACCGCCGCAAGGTGGAAAAAGCTATCTCCGCCAACCGTTACACCCAGTGCACCAACTGCTGCCGCTTCGGCCACGCCTTAGCCCGCTGCAAACAGACTCACCCATCCTGCCCCCTATGTGCGCTTCACCATACCAAGGCCGCCCACAGATGCCAAAACCCCACCTGCCCCAGAGGGGGCAATGACAAACCCGTCGCCAACTGCTGCCCCACCTCGCCTCCCCACTGCGCCAACTGTGGGGATGACCACACTGCCTACTCCAAGGACTGCAAAGTCCGTCCTATCCCCCCCGCTCAGCCAGTACCCCCACTGGAGTCAATCGGCTCCTCCTCATCCTCGGACAGTCAAGAGTCCATGGATGTGGAAGAAGATGGCGTGCCAGCACCCTCTACTCCCCAAGCCCGTCCAACCTCGAATCTTGACCCTACCACCCCCTGCCCTCTAACAGCCATTCCGGCGCCTCCAATAGGCGTGGCGGGTCCTGCTCCATCAGGCCCCCCCGCGCCCCCCATTACTCCAGTCAACCGTCGGGATCGTCCCCGCCATGATTAATACACAACCCTCCAATATGACTGGAAGGCTGGCCCTCCCACCTAAGATTACACTCATTCAACACAACAGCCTGGGAAGCTGGGATGTGTTTCTTTCCCTCTTTTCGTCGTTTTCGACACGCCATCTCCCGCAGTTAGTTTTTCTACAAGACCCCCCATCTTTCAAAGGCTTCTTACCCTCCTTCAATGGGTACAAGTCCTTCGCCCCCCCCTCGCCCCTTCCCAAGGTGGTCTGTTTTGTTTCTGTGGAATTTTTGAAGTTCAACACCATCCTTTCAGGGTTCACGCTGGGCGCAAACGACTGCATGCATATTGATATATATATCCTGTCTGGCTGCTTTGGCACTAAACACCCATACTTTCGCCTGGCAAATATTTACTCTCGCTCCAGGTACCCACAACCCCACACGGTCAGCCCGGACCAAATTTTTGTTCCCCTCGACGTCCTCTACCTAGTGGTAGGTGATTTCAACATTCATAGCCCACGCACGGACCCTTTCCGACTCCCGTCTTTACAGGAAGCCTCCATTGCCGACCCGTACTTCGACAAGGCCAACGACCTCGGCTTTACCTGTATCAACACACCAGGGGAATATACCCGCTACCCCTTCTCTGGTCCCCACAGACCTAGCATCATCGACTTGGCCTTTACCAACCCCCCATGACCCCCTTCGCTCACGATTGGAACACCTCCTCTCTCCCCTCCACCGGCTCAGACCACGTCCCCATCTCCATTTCCCTATCACCCCCGATCCGGCAAACCGCACCTCCCCAAGCCAGGTGGGACAATCTGGATTGGACTGCCCTAGAAGACCACCTCAAAGTATTCCGAGTCCCGCCACCCCCTCCTCGCCCTTGCCTCCAGCAGTTTGACTCTTGGTTCTCGGCATCTCTCTCCTGCCTCACCTCCGTACTCAGAACGGCGGCCCCCACATCTCATCCCTCCACTAGGTCTAAGCCTTGGTGGACTCCCCTCCTAATCTCCCTCCGCAAAGAATCCAACAAAGCCACGAGAAAGGCCAAGCGCCTCTGGACAACTCAGGCAAGGTATACCGCCAGACTGTCTAGGAATGGGTACTTCAAAGCCATCAAACGAGCCAAAGCAATCTATTGGGCCGACTTTCTCGCCAAAACAACCCCAGACAACATATAGACAGCCAAAAATCTGGTTGCCCCCCGACAGACAACCCGCTTCCTCTCCCTTTCAAACGCACATGATCCCACCTCCATCAATGACGCCCTCCTCGCCCACTTCTTCCCGCCAAAAGTGGAACCCCCTCCCAGGGGTAGACTCTTCCCCATACCCGACGCACCCCCCCTCACCTGTGAGGAAATCTCCCTGGCCCTAGCCAGATCCTCCCCCTCCTCGGCCCCCGGCCCAGACGAAATCCCCTACCCTGTCTGGAAGAACGTCCACAAGCGTTGCCCCGACATCCTCCTCGACCTCCTCAACCCTCTCTTGACATATGGCTACCACCCCCCCTCGCTTAAGGTGGCCAACGGTATCGTTCTGGACAAACCCGGGAAAGCCTCCTACGACTCCCCGGCCTCCTTTCGCATCAGAGTACTGCTAAAAACTGTCTCCAAGATTCTGGAAAGAATCATGGCGGCCCGCCTCCTCTCCCTGGCCATGTCATCTGGCCTGCTTCACCCTAACCAATGTGGATCAGTCCCTGGCCTTAGCACCTTTGACGCCTGTGCCACCCTAGTACACGAAGTCAAGACCCTCCAACGCACCCACCGGAGAGTATCCTCCCTCTTTCTCGACATCAAGGCTGGCTTCAACACCGTCGACGTGCTGATCCTCCGCAAACACCTCCTAGACAAAAACACCCCTAGATACTTGGTCGACTGGGTCTCCTCCTTCTTAGCGGAACGCAAGTGCACGCTAATCTACCAGGGCTCCCCCAAGACCCCGGCACCCGTCACGGTAGGGACCCTGCATGAGTCCCCCATCTCCCCCTTACTTACCTCATAAACGTCGCGCCCCTCCACACCGACATCAAGGGGGGCCTCATGCTCTCGTACGTCGATGACTTCGCCCTCATAGTCTCCTCCCCCTCCTATCGGTCCAACATACGCCGCCTTCAAAGCTTATTCACATCCCTCTCCCAATGAGCTGCATCGTTGGAAGTCTCCTTCTCGATCCCAAAAACCGAACTCATCCATTGGCGCACCCCAAGCCAGAGGGGCACCACCAGATCCAACCAACCTGACACCCTCAACGACCAGATCTTCCGCCCTTCCGAAGTAGTGAGATGGCTCGGATACTGGTTTTCCCCTCCCCTAAGTACCACCCACCACTTTGAGACACGCCTGGCCCTTGCCAACGCTGCTTTTGTGTTCCTAAGAAGGGTCGCCTCACCTGGGGCTGGTATCCGCCTGTTTCTTACTCACCGCCTCGCTATGGGGCTCATCCTCCCAATCCTCACCTACGGGGCGGA
Organism: Tuber borchii; assembly: GCA_003070745.1. Taxonomy (NCBI): domain Eukaryota; kingdom Fungi; phylum Ascomycota; class Pezizomycetes; order Pezizales; family Tuberaceae; genus Tuber; species Tuber borchii. The sequence continues at coordinate 4,671 of NESQ01000636.1, forward strand.
CCTCCTCGTCCCAAACACCTGCTCAATTTGCCGCATGAGCTCCTTCTGGCACCGAGTCCCGAGATGGACCACCAACTACTTTTTCGCCACACCCATCCCTATCCTAGCCAGGGAAGCCTGCCTCTCCCCGCTCGGCCTGTACTGCAGACATAAAAGACACACCGCGGCTCTCAGAATCTGCTGCACTCCTCCCTCCTTGAACCCCGCGGCCAGCCGCCTCCCTCCCACATTCCCATCTCTATCTACCTTCAGAGCTCCCGACTCCTGCCGACCTTTGGCGGTCGGTGCCACACCGATGTACCGTCCCCTCAACTAGAAGACCCCGGTGCCCTCCCCCCCCACGAGAAGACACCTCCCAATCGACGAGCTCACTCACATCGCTTTCCCCCTGGCAGAAGGATTCTCTCACTTCCCTCAAATCGCGAAAACCTCCCTCCCCGCCACGGAAGACATCCCCACCCCAACCCTCATGGCCCGGACATACATCACCCTCAAGGAGAGGTCCTGGGTCCTACTGATGCAAGACTGGGAAGAATCCCTCCTGGCCCCACCCTACTACACATACCCCACCTCCCTGTCCCCCCACCCTTTCATGGGACTCGATAAGTTTGCCGCGAGCCGTATTCATCAAATGCGTTCGGGCAAGAGTTACCTCCTGGCCCACCCCACCTGGCGCGACGACCCTAACCGCCCATCCACCTGCCCACGGTGTCAAGAAGCCCCTGAAACCTTCGAACACGCCTTCCTACGCTGCCCAGCCAGGGCCGACGCCAGACACCGTTATCTAAGTAAGGTCGACAGCCTCTCGCCCGAGAGCCCAATTTGGAACCTTCCTCCCTCCCTCTCAGCCCTCTGATGCTTCAGCCTAGACACTCAAACCGGGTTTCCGCCTAGCGACACCCTACCACCCCCTTAGTACCTACCCCGCCCCATGAACCCCGGTCCAACAACTGCCCCTGCCCCCCCCCCCCCTACAACCTACATGTTGGCAAGTTATGTTCTCCTTTGTAGAAGTTATGATTTGCGAAGTATGTTGGATTTTCCCTATATTAGTTCTGTTTTTGACAGACAAGGCCGATAGTTTTGTGGCTTCACTACTTAGTACTATCAGAGCGTGGAAAATTGTTTCTTTTGTTGTTTGTTTTTGCTTTATAGGTTTTGTTTTTTCCATAGCCACCGCTACATGAAGCTTTTTGTACCTTAAAACAATGAACGCATGATATAAAAAGAAAAAAAAAAAAAAAAGAGAGAACAAAGGCCTCTTGGTTAGGACACGAACCATCTCCTCTACACACCCGGCGATTGAAATCTCAATACCACGAGAAATCATCGTCAAGATCCACCTCCCGCACTCTCAGTGAGCTACAACTCCCTATGATGGACTCGGGTTTGGGCACCTGTTTCCTAGGGCCTGTCCCATCTTCCTTTTAGCTTTTGTTTTGTGGTTTCCCTTAACATTTGCATGATCGGCAACACCCTCGCATCCATATTACAGACGGCTGGGATCACGGTTCACAGTAAGAGAAAGATTTTCACCAGGCTACAGTCGATTTCTCTGTTCTCTTCAATTACATTTCGCTCGAGGCTGCCTGGTCAGACACGCACACGTCTCCGATAGTTCCTACGATTCTTGGGTCTACCCCTCCTCTCCTCCACTCGGTCTCGTCCCATGGCTCGGTTACAGCCAACACCCTCCACCCGCTAATGGCTTATTCTTTTGCCGAGGCATCTTTTACAGCTGGCATGCTCACTGCCAATGGTACCACCCATTCCCAGTGGCGGGCTCGGTTGCACCCCTCGGTTATACTCGGTCATGGTATTGCACTGCCTCCTTGAACGATGTCAACGCCTTGGGTTACGGAGTAATGTGATGGATTGGCTTGGTTTTAGCTTTTACTGTCTCCCCATTCTGTGTTCTGTAGTTTTAGGCTGAATTTTCATGGTCAGGTTACTGTTAGAGCACTTGGGATATGAACGGAGTTTCTTTTGTTACTTTGTTTTAAGGGGGAGGAGTTTTCGGGTCCGGTTTTCCTGTTGTCTCCTGCTCACTGTGTTTGGTGAAATTTTCTGGTCGTCCGTTTAGCCGGCAGGGGTTTTTTGTCTTCGCAGTGGGATGGTGCGGTTGGTTCCATACTAGAGGGACTTGGGATGATGGTTTTTTCTGGTGGTCCGAGGTGGATTTCTTTGGGGTTTTTTCCTTACTATAGCTTACCGCTCCACGTAGCCTTTTGTACCCCATAGTTGATAATCAAAAGCGCATGATAAAAAAAAAAAAAAAAGTGGCCTCTTGGTTAGGAGTTCTTCACGCAACCATCTAAGTTATTTTCCTACAATATATTTTATCTTTACTACACTACCGGGCTGAGGACATAGTGTCTCTCACGGGCTTAGCGATATATCGCCTGAGACAGGAGTCTGTATACTCAGCTGTCGTTGTTCGTACGTATTTAGAATAGTGTGATCACTATCGAGAAGAGGGTTACCTGCTGCAAGTATTGCCTGAAGGAAGAGGATTGTGACAGACAAGGACCATCCATTATTTGATGATGCATGACCTTGTGCTGGCTTATTCCTTTACTGTTCTCGCCTTCCTACCTTCTTCATGGCTATTTGGGACTTTCCCTCGGCCTCAAGCGACTTTCCCCTGATGTTATTTTTCACCAACTGGGTTGAAGTATAACAATAAGTGGCATATTCGAAATAATAATAATAATAATAATAATAATAATAATAATAATAATAATAATAATAATAATATTAACAATAATAAGCTCTTTTATTTGTTTATTTTATTTAAATCTACATTTGTCCCAAATAGGACGTTAGGCTTCCCCATTCAACTCCTCTTTGGGAGCCTCAATTGCTTTTCCCACTTTGGGATCTGAATGATCGTCCTCCACCTCGCTTTCCTCATTGCCTGAAATCTGCAAATCCAAATATCCTGCGGCATCTCTATCCTCCAGTAGGGTACAAGACTCCTGATCTGGTATCAATCCACCCTTCTACAGCATTTTCTTAATAGGTTTTTTTGTAACTTCAACGAGTTTATCTTGCACTCCTGGTGGCAGTCTTTGCCAGGTAATAGGCTGTCGAAGATAGATATCTAAATTTTCTAGTGAGTACGATAGGCTTTACAACAGCGGATTTGAACCTTTAAATGAGTCAATACTAACTTTATGCTGTCAGAGCAGAAAAATCTGGAGGTTGAACAAATGATCTGGAACTCTAAGCCTTTAGACAATGATATACACATGCTATGGTAAGGCATATCAGTACGTCGTTAGTACGATTAAAAAATTATTTATCGGTTCTCACTCCCATTCTCGAACCCTAGTACAACTTATGAAACAAGAGTTTTGCTATTTCTGGTGCAGCGAAGCCCTAACCACAGTCCTGTCTGGGTAAGCTTTATCTCGTCTCATTGGGGACGATCTGAGTTTACTAACTTGTTGTTTACTTGGGTGATATGTAAACCGATCATTTTTGAGCAAATAGGCAACTTGCGCCTTTATTTCAAGTGGTAGTTTTTGCGAGAAGTCATCCAGGTCCTCAATCATGTTCTTGCTCTGTAAAAATAGATGTGACCTGGCACTAGACTGCCTTGATTTCAACTAAGTGTATCTAATTAGCCGTGATCAGTCTCTAATAGGACATGCTTTCTCAATTAAAGGACTTATAAAAGTCATTGCCCGCCTTTCTATTACCCTATTTCCCCAACTTAACTTTCTAGCTGCCTTTACCCAATAACCTTCTAGAAGCATAATATTTTCGGCAGGCTTTACAAAGGGATTAACAAACCACCTATGATACCGGACCATATTTGCAGGGTTCCCAAAGATTATGCTCGGCTCACCCTGTAATATTTTGCTTTTTGCCGAGAGTATGATAGGGGTCCCGACATTAGACTCTGGAAAGTCTGAATCAGCTATACTACGTCGTGAATGGGACGGCATAATTTCTTCCTCTTCAGGCCTATCGGGAATATAGGGTGAGAATTGTGATAAATCGTCTCTGAGATTACCGGAATGTAATTGTGCTGCCTGCTCTTATGATGCAAGCCCCTTCGAAGGGCCAATTAGAACTCCCTGTGAAGGGCCATTTAGAACAGGTATTCGGGTCTCCTCCGTACTCTTGCTTTTAAGCATGTCAATTGAAAAAATTATTAGATGTACTTACATATCTTAACCGGCTCCTAACTCTCTATGAAAGTGGCTATGGGAGTGGTTCAGCAGGACATCATTCGTCCCATCAGTGACGCCTAGGAGGAATGTCATTATCGTCCACATCTGTAGGTTGCTCTTCCTCAAAATGAACTCATCATTGTTTTTCCGGTGCTGGCGTTGTAATATCCGCAAAGTCTACTAAAGATCTTGACGATTATGCCTAGGCTGGGGGGGCTAGACCTTCTACTCTGGTCAAGAATGGGATATTTAAGTCTTGGGAGAGCTCACATTGGTCTCCAGGAGGCGTGACTGACCTCTGCTCATATTTCTATTCATGATTGCGCATTTATATGAAAGAACTAGAGGAGAAAGAGGAATTAGATGTAGAGGGAAAAGCTCCAACAGGAATCGAACCCACGGTGTCATATTGGGGACGAACAACGTCGTATTGAGGACGACCAGTGTCGTATTGGGGACGAATAAGGTTTATGTTATTATTACTACATGGACTTCTAGCTATGACCCAAGGTCCGTGAGAATCATTGGCATGGGCTCAGACTATCCTACAGCCATTTGGCCTCTGAATGTTTTAAAGGCTATGTGCATGAATAGCTCTGAGCCTAATAGAGACAGTCTATTCGGAATTGCTGGGACAGGATTTCATATACGGGACTTGGATGAATATAACTTATCATTTCAAAAGAATAGATTATACATACTCGAATAGGATAAAGGATAAAAGGGACGTGCTGGCGTTGAAATATCCGCGAAGGCTATTGGAGGTCTCGACGATGATGCCTGGACTTGGGGGGCTAGTCCTACTAGTCTGGTCAAGGATGGGATATTTAAGTCTTGGGAGAGCTCACATTGGCCTCCAGGGGGCGTGACTGACCTCTGCTCGTATTTCCATTCATGATTGCGCGTTTATATGAAAGAACTAGAGGTGAAAAAGGAATTAGATGTAGAGATAAAAGCTCCGACAGGAATCGAACTCACGGTGTTGTATTGGGGACGAACAGCGTCGTACTGCGGACGAACAGGTTTTATGTTATTGTTACTACACTGACTCCTAGCTATGACCCAAGGTCCGTAAGAATCATTGGCATGGGCTCGGACTATCGTACAGCAATTTGGCCTCCCAATGTCTCAAAGGCTACGTGTACGGATGGCTCTGAGCCGAATAGAGACTGTCTATTCGGGATTGTCGGGACTGGATTGTATATGCGGGGCTTGGATTAACATAACTTATCATTTCCAAAGATTGGATTATACATACTAGGATAGGATAAAGGATAAAAGGGACGTTTAGCGTCCCAGAAAAGCTTTCTATTGCACTCAACTAATTCTAAAAATAAAAAGACTACTAAAAACATTAAAATCTAAGACTAACGGGTAAATATAGGAAAGTCGGGTGACAGCACAAACAGGATTAAGACAACGATTAATAGATAGAAGCAAACCAGAAGCAAAGAAGCAAAGCCCGTAAAACCAAAGAACAATTACCCAAAGGCTCAAAGCAGATGCAGCCCGGCACAAAATGAGTCCCAGAAAATCCAACAAATAGATAGAAACGAGAGCAAAACAAAGTAAGACAAAACCTGTGAAACGAAAGAGAGCCCAGCCAAAAGATCCAAGAAGACACTACCTGGCACAAACAAGCCCCAACCCCCCCCGGCACCGAACTCATGGATAGAAGTGAAAGCAAAACCTAAAAAAGCCAGCAAAATAAAATATAAAACCACCCAAAAGCCTAAAGAAGACTCTGCCCGGCGCAAACAAACCCTAGGCATTGCCCCAATTACCCCCATTGCCCCCATTGCCCCCATTGCCCCCATTGCCCCCATTGCCCCCATTGCCCCCATTGCCCCCATTGCCCCCATTGCCCCCATTGCCCCCATTGCCCCCATTGCCCCCATTGCCCCCATTGCCCCCATTGCCCCCATTGCCCCCATTGCCCCCATTGCTCCCATTGCCCTCATTGCCCTCATTGCCCCCATTGCACCCATTGCCCCCATTGCCCTCATTGCCCCCATCCCCTCCATCCCTCCGATTACCCCCATTACCCCCACCGTTATCATAAGCGCCTTCCTCAATAGCGTCATGTACTGACAACTCACACCCGGGAGGTTGGATCCCCGGAGGAAGAGCCACCATTGGGACATCTTGTCCTACATATCGGCTCATATATGCCGGCCCCTGCCGTACTCGAGTGCGTGAAATCAGTTCCCGGGAGTGGGTCTGGAACTTAATAACCCTACGATCATTGCTCAGAATTCTCCTCTGCCAGCCGTGGTGGGACCTAGCAAAGGCCCTTTTGCGCCTTGCATGGCGCTCCATATCGTCCTCCTCATCAGAGTCAGATTCTGGCTCAGTGTAGAACTCGGCGACGTCGAATTGGCCGGGGGTGCTCGCCATCCTCTACATACTGACAGGCAGCTTCACCAAGCACCTGTATTGTGTAGTACCTGTGAACCGCTAGCCAACTCTTGTTTGGCATAGCGTTATTACCACAGCTTATCCATGATAGCTGGTGAGCCTGTCCAGGCTCGGCACCTGTGGTCGAAATGAATACTATTCGTACCGGTTTCTCTTCGTGAACAGTCGGTTGGGGACGACCAACTGCCCTTTCGTCTCTCGATCCGGATCCAGATACACCGCCAGCACCGCCATCTCCCCCCTCTTCCTCGGCATTGGAATTAAGTCTGCCATTCCTACGACACTCAGCTGCATTCTTCAGGACGTCGATGATGAGTGCATCCAGAGCAACATGGAAGGCCCGATGTTGGCCGTTCAGGGGGGAGTTGAATTTGGCTCCGAAGCCTCTGAGTGCAATGTGTGGGACGGTCTCTGTCCTAACTTTGTTCTACAAAGTGTCACCGGCCTGCATGCGAGAGGTGATATTCCTCTCGTTGCACTTCTGGAGAATGTATGTGTGAACAGCGTAGTATCTCCTCACTTCCACAGTTCGTCCCTCACCAGTGAGGTTGAGCTAATTCCGGAAGATGGCAGTGGTGACACAACCACGACCACGAATGGGAGGGATGCTATTAACCAATTAGATTCTTTGTAAAAAAAACTAAATGGGACGCGCAGAAGACTAACCTGAATTATGCGAGAATGTTCTTGACGTGCAGAAGAAGACGGGAAATCCCAAAGAAATCTAGCAAATAGCAATCAGTGATCATTCCATCTTGGGAAAGGTGAAAATGAGACAAAGAGAAGACTAACTATAGGGGGGGAGAGCAAGCGAAAACGGGGAGCCGCTAGTGAATCTAGAGAATAGTGGTCAGCTATCGTTTCACATTAAGGCTTTAGAAGAGCTCGTATGAGCCGTGCACGAGTTCATTCAAGAACTTACGCAGCTCTTCATCGTGCCCCAGAAGGAAGTGAGAAAGACCAGCCCTCGAGTTGGTATCTCTAGGAGGCCGAGGAAGGAAGGAAAGAGACGAATTGTGGCACAAACTTGCTTTTAGGAGGTAGAAGCGATCGAAAAGCTTCGCTTCAATTAACAGTAAGTTACCGGTATTCTATGGATATCAATCAGTATAGCTTACGAAAGGCCTGAGAACAGCTCATTTCGGACGTTAGGAACCGTAGACGTGACTTACAGGTATAGTTGGTGTAAAATGTGAGTGTGACTGTATGATCGCCGAAAACAGTTCTTGTTTATATATAACGTATCATTGTGAAGGGAAAAGTTGCTTTTGGAGGACTAAGAAGGATGATGAGAAGCTGTAGATTGATTAGAAGGTATTGAAGGAGTGGAGAAGGAAAATCGCAGTGTAGCGAGGGGTTTATATAAGGAAGAGCATACTATTCAAGCTGTTTGTCGTATTATCAACAGTTCTAACAACTCAGACCAGTCTGAAAGAGACTGTTAAACGCCTCAACTTGATCTTAGAACGTCCTTCAGTGCCTGTACAAAAAAGTACAGATGTACTGTTGCTGTGAGGCAAACATGTAACAAGGTAAGCTTGGACACGTGAAAAGGTGGGTTGAACAAACATCAACAAGCTTTTCAAGAATGCTTTAAGGTACAACGATGTAATAGGCAGGATTGTGACTACCCCTGCTTTCTTGATGTGGGTTCGGATAAGAAATATTAGGGTATGGTAGATGAGCGCTTGCCATTAGGTTTGGCCCTCGCAAAGTCTGCAATACACCGAATAAAGCACAACTGAGGTTTAGAGTACAATTCACGTTGCTTATCATTTTTTAAAAAGTAATCGGAGATATAAGTTTTAAGTAAGGTCTTCTTGAGATTTGTAGGAGTCTGTTGTGGCCCTGGGCCATCATGCATGTTCATGCCCTCAGGACCTCCAACGCCCTATGTAGATTTAGTCTGAAAGCTAATGTGAAAAGGGAGTTTTGAGCCGCAGAACGTCATTCAAGTACGAGTACTAGTACAATCCTGCTCAGGGGAAGGTGAGACATACCCAAACAGTTGGCCTTTCAATTACAAACAGGGCACACAACACACCTTGAAAGCTTTTCAAGTTCTCACATTTTTTCTATCCCTTGAAATATCTCGAATTTACTGAACAGACCATGTGACGACGAATTTCATCCTATTTGCACCTTTTTGCATACAATAACATCTGTCTATAGCACAGTTCCGGTCAAGAACTAGTTATTCAATTACCACACGCGTTCAAGCACAGTGAGATCAGTCTTGAAAAGTAAGTTTGATTTTTGTGTCTCTTTTGTGCTGTGTATCAAATCTAATTTCTTGTAGAATGGTACAAGAGTCTCAATGCCTTTACTGCAGAAGAAAATACAAGTCAAGTACCTGGTACCGGAAGCATATGGAAACAGCGCATTTTGACTTTGTACAGCCTATTTGCGACGAAGAACGGCATGCACGAATCCCTCAGCCTGCCGACTCTGACCTAACTTCCAATCTACTCGGGGAAGAATTTAGTACGGCTGAAACGAATATTGAAGCAAATGAGTTCGATCTCTAGGTAAACACTGCCGATTCGGAAGTGGAAAGTCTTAATTATTCAGACACTGAGGAAAGCACACCATTGGTTGGACTACCGATACTGACGATGCACCCCACTGCGGGAAGGTCACTACGGGACTTTGTACTGCCTGAACGATCTGAAGATGAGATGTGGTCACTATTCAGAAGCAAGAAGGACTTTGAGCTTGCTCGGTGGTTTATCGAAGTAAAGGTACCAAAGGATCACATGGATAGATATTTCAAGAAGGACTTGGGGCCTGAGGGCAGTAATATTAACTCTGGTTATCGGCTCCTTGATGCCGTTGATCAGTTGGAATCAGGTATGGGAATTAAGAGCTGGAAAGAGGGGTTTGTATCGTTTAGCGAAGCTGTAAGTAAATGCACCCTACAACGTCCTATTCTAACCAAAAGTAGGAAATTTCGGACCAGGAAGCACCAGACTGTTACAATCCTCTTCGCGTGGAGGGATACTTGCAGCAGGTAACCCCCTTCTCGATAGGGCTCACACTATCTTAAGTTTGTACGAACAATGACAGCTGAGTATACAGACTCCTGTCTGGTACAATGTATCGCTCAGCTCGTGAGAAACACTATGTCCTCGATCCGGTAGTATAGTAAAGATAAAGTATAATATAGGAAAATAACTTTTATGCTTGCATGAAGAACTCTCAACCAAGAGGACTTTTTTTTTTTTTTTTTTTATATCATGCGCTTTGATTGTATTCAACTACGGGGTACAAAGGCTACGTGCAGCGTTAGCTATGGTAAGGAAAAACCCCCTGTGTAAAGAAATCCACCTCGGACCACCGGAAAAAACCATCATCCCAAGTCCCTCTGGTCTGGAACCAACCGCAGAATCCCGCCGCGAAGACAAAAAACCCCTATCGGCTAAGTAGACAACAGAAATAAATCACCAACACGACAGGCAGGAGACAACAGGAAAACCGGACCCGAAAACTCCCCCTTGACCTAAAACAAAAGAAACCACATTAATATCCCAGAGTACTCTAACAGAAACCCGACCGTGAAAATTCAGCCAAAACTACAGAACACAGAACGGGGGGACAGTAAACGCTAAACCAAAGCAAATCTATCACATTACTCTGTAACCCAAGGCGTTGACATCGTCCAAGGAGGCAGTGCAATACCATGACCGAGCGTAACCGAGGGCTGTGGCCGAGCCGAGCCACGGGGAAGGGGGAGACCCAGGGGAAGAGGCAGTAAGAGTGCCAGCTAATGAGAGGATGTTTGGCTGTAACCGAGCCACGGGACGAAACCAAGCGGAGGAGGGGAGGGGTAGACCCAAGTATCGTAGGAACTATCGGAAACGTGTGCGTGTCTGACTAGGCAGCCTCAAACGAAACGTAATCGAAGAGAGTAGAGAAATCGACCGTAGCCTTGTGAAGAGTTTTCCCTTACTGCGAACCGTGATCCCAGCCGTCGGTAACATGGACGCGAGGGTGTTGCCGACCGTGCAAATGCTAAGCGAGGACGCAAAACAAAAGCGAAAAGGTGGATGGGACGGGCCCTAAGAAACGGGTGCCCAAGTCCGAATCTATAATAGGGGGGGGGTGCAGCTCACTAAGAGTGCGTTGGAGAAAGGATGTTGACGATGATTTCTCGTGGTGTTGAGATTTCAATCGCCGGGTGTGTAGAGGAGATGGTTCCTGTCTCAACCAAGAGGCCTTTTTTTTTTTTTTTTTTTTATATCATGCGTTCATTGTTTTAAGGTACAAAAAGCTTCATGTAGCGGTAGCTATGGAAAAAACAAAACCTATAAAGCACAAAACATAAACACAAAAGAAACCATTTCCCACGCCTTGGTCGTACTAAGTCGTGAAGCCATGAACCGTCGGCCTCGTCTGTCAAAAACATAAAAATAGAGGGAAAATCCAACATACTTCGCAATTCGTAAATTTTACAAAGGAAATTTTACAAACGCAACATGCGGGTCGTAGGGTGGGGGGCGATGGGGAAGGTGTAACGCTGTGCGGGGGGTGGTGGGAGCGGCTATTCTTCGAGGGGGGGTCACCAGGGGGGTACCCGGTGCGGGTGTCTAGGATGTAGCTCCGGAGGGCTGAGAGTGAGGGAGGGTGGTTCCAAATTGGGCTCTCGGGCGAGAGGCTTTCGACCGCACTTAGGTGGCAGTGTCTGGCTTCAGCTCTGGCAGGGCAGCGTAGGATGGCGTGTTCGAAGGTTTCTTGGGCTTCTTGACACCGGGGGCAGGTGGGCGGGCGGTCTGGGTCGTCGCGCCAGGTAGGGTGGGCCAGCAGGTAGCTTTTGCCAGCACGCATTTGGTGTATGCGGCTGGCGGTGAATTTGTCGAGTCCCATGAAGGGATGGGGGGTCGTAGAGGCGGAATACGCGTAGTAGGGGTGTGCCGGGAGTTATTCTTCCCAGTCTTGGAGTAAGAGTTTCTGAGACCTCTCTTTGAGGGTGGCGTAGGTCCGTGCCATGAGGGTCGGGGGTGGGATGTCTTCTGTCTGGGGGAGGGTGGCTCCCCCGATCTGGGGGAAACGAGGGAAGCCGTGACCGAGAGGAGAGGCCAAGTGTGCGAGTTCGTCGATGGGGAGGTGTCTCCTGATGGGGGGGGAGGGGACTGGGGTCTTCCAGCTGAGGGGGAGGTAAACGGATGAGAGGCCGATAGTCATTGGCCGGCAGGTATCGGGGGCCCTAAAAGTGGATAGGGAGGGAAATGTGAGCGGAAGGCGGGCCGCCGCGGGGTTGAGCGTAGGGGGTGAGCAGCAGAGCCTGAGAGCCGCGGTGCGTCTCTTATGCCTGCAGTAAGGACCTATGGGGGGGAGGCAAGCCTCCCTGGACAGTATCGGGATGGGGGTGGCGAAGAAGCAGTTGGTGGTCCATCTTTGGACCCTGTGCCAGAAGGAGCTCATGCGGGTGGTGGAGCGGGCATTTGGGACGAAGAGGTCCGCACCGTATGTGAGGATTGGGAGGACGAGTCCCATGGCGAGCCTGTGTGAGAGGAAGGGGCGGACACCCGCTCCGGGGGAGGCGACTCTTTTAAGGAAGGAAAAAACAGGGTTGGCCAAAGCCAGGCGTCTCTCAAAGTGATTGGTGGTGGTGAGGGCGGGGGTGAACCAGTAACCGAGCCACCTCACCTCCTCGGAGGGGCGGAAGATCTGGTCATTAAGGGTGACGGGGTGGTTGGATTTGAGGGAACCTCTTTGGCTTGGGGTACGCCAATGGATGAGTTCTGTCTTTGGGATGGAAAAGGACACCCCTAACGCTGCGGCGCGTTGGGATAGGGATGAGAAGAGACCTTGTAGCCGGCGCACATTGGACCAGTAGGAGGGGGAGGAGACTGTGAGTGAAAAGTCGTCGACGTAGGAAAGCATAAGGCCTCCCTTAATATCGGCATGGAGGGGTGCCACGTATATGAGGAACAATAGGGGAGAGATTGGGGAACCTTGGGGGGTTCCGACCGTGACCGGGGAGGGGGTCCTGGGGGAGCCTTGATAGACTAGTGTGCACTTCCGTTTAGACAGGAAGGAGGAGACCCAGTCGACCATGTATTTGGGGGTGTTTTTGTCCAAGAGATGCTTGCGGAGTGTGAGGGCGTCGACGTTATCGAAGCCGGCTTTGATATCGAGGAAGAGGGAGGATACCATGCGGTGGGTACGTTGAAGGGTTTTGACTTCGTGGACCAGGGTGGTGCAGGCGTCGAAAGTGCCTAGGCCAGGCACGGATCCACATTGGTTGGGGTGAAGCAGGCAAGATGACGTGGCCAACGAAAAGAGCCGGGCCGCCATGATCCTTTCCAGGATCTTGGAAACGGTTTTCAGTAAGACTATGATGCGGAAGGATGCTGGAGAGTCGTAGGAGGCTTTGCCTGGTTTGTCCAAGACGACGCCATTGGCGATTTTCAGCGAGGGAGGGTGGTAACCATATGTCAGGAGGGGGTTTAGGAGCTCTAGAAGGATGTCAGGGTAGTGTTTGTGGATGTGTTTCCAGACGGAGTATGGTATATCGTCCGGTCCTGGGGCGGAGGAGGGTGAGGACTTGGCGAGAGCCGAGGAGCTTTCATCTCGAGTGAGGGGGGGTGCGTTGGGCACGGGCGAGAGCCTCCCCCTGGACGGGGGTTCCGGCCGAGGTGGGAAAAAGTGGGCGAGGAGGGCGTTGTTGATGGAGGTGGGGTCGTTGGCATCTGGGAGGGAGGGGAAACGTACTGCCTGCCTGGGGGTAACCAGTTTCTTGGCGGTCCAGATGTTGTTGGGGGTGGTCTTAGCGAGGAAATCGGCCCAGTATGCTGATTTGGCTCGTTTGATGGCTTTGAAGTAGCCATTCCTGGAGAGTCTTGCCGTTTCCCTTGCTTGTGTATTTTGGAGTTTCTTTACTTTTCTTGTAGCTTTGTTGTATTCCTTACGGAGGGCGGTGAGGAGGGGGGTCCACCATGGCTTAGATTTGGCGGAAGGCCGTGATGTGGGGGCTGCCACTCTAAGGATCGAGGTTAGGCAGGACAGGGAAGCTGAGAACCAGGAGTCAAACTGCTGGGGAGAGGGGTGTGGGGGGGGTGGGGGGACGCGGAACGCCTTGAGGGTGGGTTCTAGGACAGTCCAATCCAAGAGATCCCACTTGGCTTGGGGGGGAGGGGTATGCCGGAGAGGGGCTGAAAGGGAGATGGAGATGGGGACGTGGTCCGATCCTGTGGAGGGTATGGATTAGGTATTCCAATTGTGTACGAAGGGGGTCATGACGGGGTTGGCAAAGGCCAGGTCTATGACGCTAGGTCTGTGGGGGCCAGAAAGGGGATACCGGGTGTATTCCCCTGGTGTATTGATACAGGTAAAGTTGAGGTCATCGGCTTTGTCAAAGTAGGGGTCGGCGATAGAAGCCTCCTGAGAAGAGGGGAGGCGGAGGGGGTCGGTGCGGGGGCTGTGAATGTTGAAATCCCCCACAATGAGGTAGGGAATGTCAAGGGGGACGAAAATTTGGTCAGGTTTGACCGTGTGGGGTTGTGGGTATCTGAAGCGTGAATAAACATTCGCCAGGCGAAAGTAAGGAAATTTTGTGCCGAAGCAGCCTGAAGGGGTATAAATATCAATATGCATGCAGTCGCTCACATCCGGCGTGAACACTGGGAGTATGGAGTTGAATTTCAAAAATTCTGTGGAAATATAACAGGCCACCCTGGGGAGGGGCGAGGGGGGGGCGAATGACTTGTACCCATTAAAGGTAGGTAAGAAGGCTTTGGAGGACGGGGGGTCTTGCAAGAAGACCAGTTGCGGAGGATGGCGCATTGTAAATGACGAAAACAAAGAAAGAAACACATCCCAGCTTCCCAGGCTGTTGTGTTGAATGAGAGTGATATTGGCGCGGGGGCCAGCCCCTTCGTGTTATTAGAGGTTTGGGTGTTAGTCATAGCGGGGACGACCCCGACGGTTTACAGGAGTTACGGGGGGCGCGGGGGGACCTGAGGGAGCAGGGCCCATCGCGCCTGTGGGCGGCGCATGAACGGCAGTTACGGGGCGGGGGGTGGCATGGCCAGGATCGGAGGTTGGGTGGGCCTGGGGAGTAGTGGGTGCTGGCACGCCATCTTCTTCCACATGCATGGACTCTTGACTGTCCGAGGATGCGGAGAAGCCGATAGACTCCGGAGGCAGCACAGGGCGGGCGGGGGGGATGGGGCGGGACTTGCATTCCTTGGAGTAAGCGGTGTGGTCGTTGCCGCAGTTGGCGAAGTGGGGCGGTGAGGTGGGGCAGCACTCGGCCACGGGTCTTTCGTTGCCCCCTTTGGGGCAGGTGGGGTTTTGGCATCTGTGGGCGGCCTTGGTATGGTGAAGCGCACAAATGGGGCAGGATGGATGTTTTTGCTTGCACCGGGCGGCGGCGTGGCCGAAGCGGCAACAGTTGGAGCATTGTGTGTAGCGGTTGGCTGAGATTGCTTTTTCCACCTTGCGGCGTTCTGAGTAGAGGAAGATGGAAGGGGTGAGGGTTGGAACGTCGTCGGGGTCAACGGAGATAACCACCGAATGTGCTTCTTTGGCGGTTCGAGTAGCTCGGTCCGGGTTAAGGTACCTGGCCGACTGGATCTGGACCGCTTTCGCGAAACCAATAGATGCTTTGAGATGGGGGTAAATCTGCTCGTCGTCTTCGGGCATCTCATCGGTGGGGATGCTGTGTATGACCAGCTGTATAGCGGTCGGGGCGAGGCAGAAGGGGAGCCAGGGGTTGTCGCCTGTTGGGAAGGCTTGATTGAGGCGTCTTGTGAGCACATCGAAGTAGTGGGAGTAGGAAGAAGCGGGTGTCTGAGGGTCGGTACAAGTGAGTGAGACTGCGCCTCGGTCATTGACTTTGGCGAAAAAACCTTTCGGGAGGAGGCAGTTTGAGTCGGTGATGGCATTGGCGACAATGTTGGGAAGGGAGCGAGCGATACGTCTTGAGAGGGCGTGGGGGGCAGGAGATGAGCGTGGTGCGAAGAACCGTCTTGAGGCAAAGGGGAGGGGGGGGGCGGAGGCCTTTAAGGCTCTGTCCTCGTTACTCGCAACCTCTGTTGCTTTGGCTTGCTTGGGTTTCTTCTTCCCGCTCCTTCCGCCGGAGCCGGCCGCCTGGGCGTAGGTTGGTTGGTTTCTGGGTTTGTAATCCGGGTGGAGGGTGGCGTCTGTGAAAGCAGACAGGTCGTATTCTCCGGCACGGAATTGTTACGCTTCCCAGGAGTGGGGGAAAGCCTTGGCATAAAGTTCGGGGTTACCGAACATTTTGCCCAGTCTTGTGTCATAGTAGGGGCAGTGGATTGTGGGGTTATTGGGGGCGGGGGGGGGGGGGAGGAGGGGCTGTGAGGGATTTTTGCTGGGTGGTGGGGCCTTGTGGGGCGACAGGGTAGGGTGGGTGGGTGGGCTGATTGTTTTTAGCCGGGGCCGGGGGTCGGGAGGGTGGGGCTGACGTGGGGGCCGAGACCCTATGTGACAGGTCACGTAGGGCCGAGGTGATCGGGGTGAGGTCTTCCGGGGTTACGGAGGCATTTGTGATGTGGGAGGAGAGGTCGTGGATTTGGGTGCGGAGCTCGCCGTTCTCATTTCTAAGATCGTCGACTTGCTTTGTGATGGACTCGAGTTGAGTGGTGATGGCTACAATGCCAGAGACAGTTGAGCAGAGGATGGAGAGGATGGAGCCTTCTCCGGGGGTGATAGATTGCAGGCTGGAGTCGGAGAGGTCAGGGACCAGGTTGGGGGGGAGGCGTAGTTCATCCCTCGTCTGCCTAAAGATATCCGCGAGGAAAGCAAGAGGGGGAGAGGGTCTGGGAACTGGGGAAGGGGATGGGGGGATTTGGGTGTTCCGAGGTGTGGAGGCTCGCGAGATGGCGGCTGCCAGCTCTTGGTTGCCTGGGGGGATGGGAGGTATTTCCGACATGGGACGGAGAGGGGCGGGGGTGTGCTGGTGTGTGTCCCGGAAGCAAAACGGGTTTGTAGAAGAGTTTAGAAAGGTAGGGGGGGGAAAGTAGAGGGCCAGAAGCTTGTCTCAACCAAGGGGCCTTTTTTTTTTTTTTTTATATCTTGCGTTCATTGTTTTAAGGTACAAAAAGCTTCATGTAGCGGTAGCTATGGAAAAAACAAAACCTATAAAGCACAAAACATAAAACAAAAGAAACCATTTCCCACGCCTTGGTCGTACTAAGTCGTGAAGCCATAAACCGTCGGCCTCGTCTGTCAAAAACATAAAAAATATAGGGAAAATCCAACATACTTCGCAATTCATAAATTTTACAAAGGAAATTTTACAAACGCAACATGCGGGTCTTAGGGTGGGGGGCGATGGGGAAGGTGTTACGCTGTGCGGGGGGTGGTGTGAGCGGCTATTCTTCGAGGGGGGGGTCACCAGGGGGGTACCCGGTGCGGGTGTCTAGGATGTAGCTCCGGAGGGCTGAGAGGGAGGGAGGGTGGTTCCAAATTGGGCTCTCGGGCGAGAGGCTTTCGACCGCACTTAGGTGGCAGTGTCTGGCTTCAGCTCTGGCAGGGCAGCGTAGGATGGCGTGTTCGAAGGTTTCCGGGGCTTCTTGACACCGGGGGCAGGTGGGCGGGCGGTCTGGGTCGTCGCGCCAGGTAGGGTGGGCCAGCAAGTAGCTTTTGCCAGCACGCATTTGGTGTATGCGGCTGGCGGTGAATTTGTCGAGTCCCATGAAGGGATGGGGGGTCGTAGAGGCGGAATACGGGTAGTAGGGGGGTGCCGGGAGTGATTCTTCCCAGTCTTGGAGTAACAGTTTCTGAGACCTCTCTTTGAGGGTGGCGTAGGTCCGTGCCATGAGGGTCGGGGGTGGGATGTCTTCTGTCTGGGGGAGGGCGGCTCCCCCGACCTGGGGGAAACGAGGGAAGCTGTGACCGAGGGGAAAGGCCAAGTGTGCGAGTTCGTCGATGGGGAGGTGTCTCCTCATGGGGGGGGAGGGGACTGGGGTCTTCCAGCTGAGGGGGAGGTAAACGGATGAGAGGCCGATAGTCATTGGCCGGCAGGTATCGGGGGCACTAAAACTGGATAGGGAGGGAAATGTGGGCGGAAGGCGGGCCGCCGCGGGGTTGAGCGTAGGGGGTGAGCAGCAGATCCTGAGAGCCGTGGTGCGTCTCTTATGCCTGCAGTAAGGACCTATGGGGGGGAGGCAAGCCTCCCTGGACAGTATCGGGATGGGGGTGGCGAAGAAGCAGTTGGTGGTCCATCTTTGGACCCTGTGCCAGAAGGAGCTCATGCGGGTGGTGGAGCGGGCGTTTGGGACGAAGAGGTCCGCGCCGTATGTGAGGATTGGGAGGACGAGTCCCATGGCGAGCCTGTGTGAGAGGAAGGGGCGGACACCCGCTCCTGGGGAGGCGACTCTTTTAAGGAAGGAAAAAACAGGGTTGGCCAAAGCCAGGCGTCTCTCAAAGTGATTGGTGGTGGTGAGGGCGGGGGTGAACCAGTAACCGAGCCACCTCACCTCCTCGGAGGGGCGGAAGATCTGGTCATTAAGGGTGACGGGGTGGTTGGATTTGAGGGAACCTCTTTGGCTTGGGGTACGCCAATGGATGAGTTCTGTTTTTGGGATGGAAAAGGACACCCCAACGCTGCGGCGCGTTGGGATAGGGATGAGAAGAGACCTTGTAGCCGGCGCACATTGGACCGGTAGGAGGGGGAGGAGACTGTGAGTGAAAAGTCGTCGACATAGGAAAGCATAAGGCCTCCCTTAATATCGGCATGGAGGGGTGCCACGTATATGAGGAACATAGGGGAGAAATTGGGGAGCCTTGGGGGGTTCCGACCGTGACCGGGGAGGGGGTCCTGGGGGAGCCTTGATAGACTAGTGTGCACTTCCGTTCAGACAGGAAGGAGGAGACCCAGTCGACCATGTATTTGGGGGTGTTTTTGTCCAAGAGACGTTGCGGAGGGTGAGGGCGTCGACGTTATCGAAGCCGGCTTTGATATCGAGGAAGAGGGAGGATACCTTGCGGTGGGTACGTTGAAGGGTTTTGACTTCGTGGACCAGGGTGGTGCAGGCGTCGAAAGTGCCTAGGCCTGGCACGGATCCACATTGGTTGGGTGAAGCAGGCCAGATGACGTGGCCATCGAAAAGAGCGGGCCGCCATGATCCTTTCCAGGATCTTGGAAACGGTTTTAGTAAGACTATGATGCGGAAGGATGCTGGAGAGTCGTAGGAGGCTTTGCCTGGTTTGTCCAAGACGACGCCATTGGCGATTTTCAGCGAGGGGGGTGTAACCATATGTCAGGAGGGGGTTTAGGAGCTCTAAAAGGATGTCAGGGTAGTGTTTGTGGATGTGTTTCCAGACGGAGTATGGTATATCGTCCGGTCCTGGGGCGGAGGAGGGTGAGGACTTGGCGAGAGCCGAGGAGATTTCATCACGAGTGAGGGGGGTGCGTTGGGCACGGGCGAGAGCCTCCCCCTGGACGGGGGTTCCGGCCGAGGTGGGAAAAAGTGGGCGAGGAGGGCGTTGTTGATGGAGGTGGGGTCGTTGGCGTCTGGGAGGGAGGGGAAACGTACTGCCTGCCTGGGGGTAACCAGTTTCTTGGCGGTCCAGATGTTGTTGGGGGTGGTCTTAGCGAGGAAATCGGCCCAGTATGCTGATTTGGCTCGTTTGATGGCTTTGAAGTAGCCATTCCTGGAGAGTCTTGCCGTTTCCCTTGCTTGTGTATTTTGGAGTTTCTTTGCTTTTCTTGTAGGTTTGTTGTATTCCTTACGGAGGGCGGTGAGAAGGGGGTCCACCATGGCTTAGATTTGGCGGAAAGGTCGTGATGTGGGGGCTGTCACTCTAAGGACCGAGGTTAGGCAGGACAGGGAAGCTGAGAACCAGGAGTCAAACTGCTGGGGAGAGGGGTGTGGGGGGGGCGGGGGGGGGCGCGGAATGCCTTGAGGGTGGGTTCTAGAACAGTCCAATCCAAGAGATCCCACTTGGCTTGGGGGGAGGGGTATGCCGGAGAGGGGCTGAAAGGGAGATGGGAGATGGGGACGTGGTCCCATCCTGTGGAGGGTATGGCTGAGGTATTCCAATTGTGTAAGAAGGGGGTCATGACGGGGTTGGCAAAGGCCAGGTCTATGACGCTAGGTCTGTGGGGGGCCAGAAAGGAAGGTACCGGGTGTATTCCCCTGGTGTATTGATACAGGTAAAGTTGAGGTCATCGGCTTTGCCAAAGTAGGGGTCGGCGATGGAAGCCTCCTGAGAAGAGGGGAGGCGGAGGGGGTCGGTGCGGGGGCTGTGGATGTTGAAATCCCCCACTACGAGGTAGGGATGTCAAGGGGAACAAAAATTTGGTCTGGTTTGACCGTGTGGGGTTGTGGGTATCTGGAGCGTGAATAAATATTCCAGGCGAAAGTAAGGAAATTTTGTGCCGAAGCAGCCTGAGGGGGTATAATATCAATATGCATGCAGTCGCTCACATCCGGCGTGAACACTGGGAGTGGAGTTGAATTTCAAAAATTCTGTGGAAACATAACAGGCCACCTTGGGGAGGGGCGAGGGGGGGCGAATGACTTGTACCCATTAAAGGTAGGTAAAAGCCTTTGGAGGACGGGGTCTTGCAAGAAGACCAGTTGCGGAGGA
Organism: Tuber borchii; assembly: GCA_003070745.1. NCBI lineage: Eukaryota > Fungi > Ascomycota > Pezizomycetes > Pezizales > Tuberaceae > Tuber > Tuber borchii. The sequence continues at coordinate 24,830 of NESQ01000636.1, forward strand.
TGGCGCATTGTAAATGACGAAAAAAAGAAAGAAACACATCCCAGCTTCCCAGGCTGTTGTGTTGAATGAGCGTGATATTAGGCGCGGGGGCCAGCCCCGTGTTATTGGAGGTTTGGGTGTTAGTCATGGCGGGGACGACCCCGACGGTTTACTGGAGTTACGGGGGGCGCGGGGGGACCTGAGGGAGCAGGGCCCATCGCGCCTGTGGGGGCGCACATGAACGGCAGTTACGGGGCGGGGGGTGGCAGGGCCAGGATCGGAGGTTGGGTGGGCCTGGGGAGTAGTGGGTGCTGGCACGCCATCTTCTTCCACATCCATGGACTCTTGACTGTCGAGGATGCGGAGGAGCCGATAGACTCCGGGGGCACGGGCGGGGGGATGGGGCGGGACTTGCATTCCTTGGAGTAAGCGGTGTGGTCGTTGCCGCAGTTGGCGCAGTGGGCGGTGAGGTGGGGCAGCATTCGGCCACGGGTCTTTCGTTGCCCCTTTGGGGCAGGTGGGGTTTTGGCATCTGTGGGCGGCCTTGGTATGGTGAAGCGCACAAATGGGGCAGGATGGGTGTTTTTGCTTGCACCGGGCGGCGGCGTGGCCGAAGCGGCAACAGTTGGAGCATTGTGTGTAGCGGTTGGCTGAGATTGCTTTTCCACCTTGCGGCGTTCTGAGTAGAGGAAGATGGAAGGGGTGAGGGTTGGAACGTCGTCGGGGTCAACGGAGATAACCACCGAAAGCGCTTCTTTGGCGGTTCGAGTAGCTCGGTCAGGGTTAAGGTACCTGGCCGACTGGATCTGGACCGCTTTCGCGAAACCAATAGATGCTTTGAGATGGGGGTAAAGCTGCTCGTCGTCTTCGGGCATCTCATCGGTGGGGATGCTGTGTATGACCAGCTGTATAGCGGTCGGGGCGAGGCAGAAGGGGAGCCAGGGGTTGTCGCCTGTTGGGAAGGCTTGGTTGAGGCGTCTTGTGAGCACATCGAAGTAGGGGGAGTAGGAAGAAGCGGGTGTCTGGGTCGGTACAAGTGAGTGAGACTGCGCCTCGGTCATTGACTTTGGCGAAAAAACCTTTCGGGAGGAGGCAGTTTGAGTCGGTGAGGGTATTGGCGACAATGTCGGGAGGGAGCGAGCGATACGTCTTGAGAGGGCGTGGGGGCAGGAGATGAGCGTGGTGCAAAGAACCGTCTTGAGCAAAGGGGAGGGGGGGGGAGGCCTTTAAGGCTCTGTCCTCGTTACTCGCAACCTCTGTTGCTTTGGCTTGCTTGGGTTTCTTTTTCCCGCTTCTTCCGCCGGAGCCGGCCGCCTGGGCGTAGGTTGGTTGGTTTCTGGGTTTGTAATCCGGGTGAAGGGTGGCGTCTGTGAAAGCAGACAGGTCATATTCTCCGGCGCGGAATTGTTCCGCTTCCCAGGAGTGGGGGAAGCCTTGCATAAAGCTCGGGGTTACCGAACATTTTGCCCAGTCTTGTGTCGTAGTAGGGGCAGTGGATTGCGGGGTTAATGGGGCGGGGGGGGGGCGGGGGGGGCTGTGAGGGATTTTTGCTGGGTGGTGGGGCCTTGTGGGGCGACAGGGTAGGGTGGGTGGGTGGGCTGATTGTTTTTAGCCGGGGCCGGGGGTCGGGGTGGGGCTGGCGTGGGGGCCGAGACCCTATGTGACAGGTCACGTAGGGCCGAGGTGATCGGGGTGAGGTCTTCCGGGGTTACGGAGGCATTTGTGATGTGGGAGGAGGTCGTGGATTTGGGTGCGGAGCTCGCCGTTCTCATTTCTAAGATCGTCGACTTGCTTTGTGATGGACTCGAGTTGAGTGGTGATGGCTACAATGCCAGAGACAGTTGAGCAGAGGATGGAGAGGATGGAGCCTCGCCGGGGGTGATGGATTGCAGGCTGGAGTCGGAGAGGTCAGGGACCAGGTTGGGGGGGAGGCGTAGTTCATCCCTCGTCTGCCTAAAGATATCCGCGAGGAAAGCAAGGGGGAGAGGGTCTGGGAACTGGGGAAGGGGATGGGGGGATTTGGGTGTTCCGTGGTGTGGAGGCTCGCGAGATGGCGGCTGCCAGCTCTTGGTTGCCTGGGGGGATGGGAGGTATTTCCGACATGGGACGGAGAGGGGCGGGGGTGTGCTGGTGTGTGTCCCGGAAGCGAAACGGGTTTGTAGAAGAGTTTTGAAATGTAGGGGGGGGAAAGTAGAGGGCGAGAAGCTTGTCTCAACCAAGAGGCCTTTTTTTTTTTTTTTTTTTCTTTTTA
>NESQ01000637.1:0-26963 GCA_003070745.1 Tuber borchii
CAAAAGGCAAATGTCGACGGCTTATCACCCACAGACGGACGGACAGACGAAAAGAACCAATCAAGTGCCTGAAGGATATTTGCGAAACTTCATCAACTACGACTAGGACGATTGGTATCAGCTATTACCATTAGCCAAACACACCTACAATAACTCTAAGACAGCAGCATACAAGATTACGCCTTTCTTCGCCAACTATGGGATCTACCCGCAAACAGAGTGGATGAAGGAAAGAGAAGCTCAAAACCCAGGCGCGACAATGTATATGCACTGGATGCAGATAATACATGACCAAGCCAGAGAGACGCTGAAGGAGACCCGCGAAGTGATGAAAAAATCCTACGATCGAAAGGCAACTCCACAGCCAGACATCGATATCAGAGATTTGGTAATACTAAATGCAAAAAATATCACAACCAAACGCCCTTCGAAGAAGCTAAGTCCAAACTTTATGGCCCCTTTAAAGTGTTAGAAAAAAGGGGGAACAGAGCATACAAATTGGAAATCTCGCCTCGCTGGAAAATCCACCCGGTATTTCACGTCTCATTACTGGAACCATATCGCGTCTCCGATCGACCGAACTGAGAACAACGGCCGCTCGAGCCTGAAGATGTTGAAGGAGACCTCGAGTGGGAAGTTCAAAGGATTGTAAAAAGTGAGGTCATATCCTATACAAGAAAGGTTCGGGGCAAAAATAAGAAGTTCAAGGAGCTTCGATATTTTGTAAATTGGAAAGATTGCGCTGAAATTGAGAATACCTGGGAGCCACCAGAGGGGTTGGCAAACGCCAGTGAAGAGGTGGATAAGTTTCATAGGGAAAACCCGAACATGCTGGGCCTAGAAGAAGTCGACTAGTATGCGAAAGGTTTTCCACAGGTGGACAAGTAAACGCTTGTGGTTTTTACCCCTACCATGCTGAGCTCGAAAAGGAATGTAAATTAGTAGCTAGAGACTGAGAAAGTATCCGGGACGGAACTTAGGAGAGGGGAGCTCATGTTAGGCACAGAGCCCTCCGGTACATTACCAGGGACAAGTTACCCTACCTTACGCAAAAATCTCCTGTGGAAAAATACAACTCACCCCACTCCGGACCCGACGTTGGACCGCTAGGTCAACACTGGTTACCGCAGGAGTTGCGTCCCTCCACCAATACCCACAGTCAAGATGACCCATCATGTAACACAGTTACGGTCTAGTTGGATACTCACGTGATTTTCTTCATAAGGTCACGTGTTCAACTCCCTACCTCGTCATAGTTATTTTGGCTTAAGTCAAAAGCGGTCTTTGACTAGAAGCAAGTCTTCATTAGAGTCATGCGACTTTAGGGTTTTCACTAAAATATGAAGTTAGGATTTCTAGCTAGGAATAGCATCTTCTTAGGTGAAAAACTATTGGTTCAATAAAGAGTTATGTGGAAACTCATAGAACATAATAGTCACTTTATGTGAAAGTTAGACACTTCAGTCTGGAAAGTCGCCCAGTACTAAAAGAACAGTCTATACCCAGGAAGGGGGTTGGGGAACCCCCAAAGGACCGGTTAGCACAAGACCGATAACTATAAATCGTAACTATTGGTTCAATTCATAGTCAAGAGTCGTATAATGCCGGTAGACGAAATCATAAGATGCATATGCAGTCTGATTTTCTGACGGAGCTAATATAAGAAGACTGGCCATCTTCGGTTCAGCGGATAGTCTCTCTGCGTTGACAAACGTGGGTGATTGTTCGTAATTTGATTCGCTTCGGATAAAAGATCGTACGAACACTACGAGAGGTGTCCACACCATCGTAGAATAAAAGTTCTTACGTGTCTACAAGTCGCATATGGGTGCAGAGGTTTTCATGGTCAGAAAGGGTTCGCACTGCTATTGAAGTTGGAGAAAAGAGTAAGAGGTACTTAGTTAGACAAAAAGATTATGTAGCCCGCGAACACCCAGACGCGGAATATAAATATCGAGATGTCTTCGCAGCTTATACAAAAAAACAAGCAACGGAGAAGAGACCTTCACAATATATACACGTTACTACTTTAAACTTTTATCACACGCTTACTTTCATCTTAAAACTATTCGTCTCCCTAGACGATTATCTCCAAACACTCAAAAGCGATTAGGGCCATAGCAAAATAACATTCTTCGATTACACTACCCCCATAACATCTTCATCTCCTGCCAAATATCAGCAAAGCCCTTCTCTAATACTCTAATACGTATAAATCTCTTTACACTTTTCTCACAAATATGAATAAGTGTCTACTCTAAACACAAGCCTACACATTAGCTTAATTTCTCACTCTTTAGTAACTCCATGTATCTAGGTTTTATCTTAAAATTTTTGAACTTTTCAACCCTACATTTATCACTAATGGTAATTTCTTGAAAGTCTTCCTTTGTCCTATCCTTATCCTCTATTGCCCAAGCTAACCTCTTAACAGCATACTTAATCTCTTAGCATGCTCTTTTTTTGACCCTCCCCTGTTTTTATATTAATAGAGCCTAGAACTCTTTTAACCGTATCAATAAAGACATGATATATAATATCATTGCCAAATTCTAATCAAGTCTGATGGCATGTCTTACTAAACACTCTGCCTAGATGGCAGCAAGCTCTGAGACTGATAATTCTTGTTCTTCCAAGTATAGCAAGGGTTTTTGCATCAATCCTCTTTTATAAACTGTTATGAAAACATTGAACTGTACTCTCAGTAAGGTGAAAGAACTTTCCAATTTCTGAAAAAGGTATTTCTTTTTTTTCTTAGAGCAATAATTTTCCCTTTTTCAAACTCAGTCAGGTAGTCTGTCTTTTGAGAAGACATTGTGGTTGGGGATGGTTGATTGTAGAGGTATGGTGTTTTGAGATGTCACTCGGTAACCACCAATCAGACAAATCTTTTAGTCTGAGTACCTTATTAATGTCTAGCTAACTACAACAGGTATTATATACTTGCATTATTCTCCCTGATTTGCTTGCCAAGACTCTAAACCTGCCAGAATGGACGATCATTGTTTGCCTATTGGCAGTGAAATAACTGGTATTGATCCCCAGTACTGGCATCAGAAACCAGAGGTAAAGTTTTTCCCTTTCAGTCCTCTTAGCTTGATTCTCTCTTGGGGTGTTCACGCCAAGACCTGATTCTCTCGACCCAAGATCACCCGCCAGCTTACCGGTACTTCAGATTGCCACATGAACCTGGTACAACCAAACCCTCCTCACAGGTAACTTCATTCCCAGTTTAGGGGTAAATTTTCAAACGACCTGACAACCTCCGTTCTCACTCAACTCATCTTCAGCTTATCGACCCTCAACCTTTCAGCCCTCCCAAAATATCTTGCTTGCTCAATCTCCTTCCAAAATTCCCATTTTGATGAACCCACCCCTCCGACCTAACTAGCGAAGTTGTTCCCCGTCACGTCTTCATCATCTTCTGCTGGTTTGTCGTCTCACAATTATTCACAAATCCAAGCGCCTGGACAGGCTTCCTCATCTACTTCGCCCTCGCCGATATTAGACACGTTACTTTGCGCTTCTGCTCTTAGCCATCAGCAAATAAGCTCCTGGAGTGACGGTCAAGAGGAGGTGACGGACAAACATCCCGAAAGCTCTCAGGCTTCGCCTTCATACAGCAACCAAGATCCTGAGCCTCCCCCACCACCTTATACTGAATCTTCTTCCCCGATCCACTCGTTCACTTTCTGTATGGCTACCGCCGGAGGATCCGCCTCTATCATTACGCAGGTTCAGCAAGGGGGCCCTTCTCTTACAACGCTCGGTGGTAAGATCACTGTCCATTGCTTGTCCACATCCCAAGCTTCTGTTAACTTACCTTCTGCAGATACAGCAAGTGAAGAGAACCTCACTCTAGATCTTCGGTACCTAATCTTTTTCTGCTTCGCGCCCCCTTATTCTCATGGGGCTCTGTTGCCTGCCCTTGTTAACTTTTCCGATAACCAGAGGCACCCAATTCCTTCTCTCCCGTGATGAGCTCTTGACTCTGCCCGAGTTCGTGTTACTATCGCTCTTCCCCAATGGCCTCTTTCCCGATGGCCAGGTGAATTCTTTCCATGACGAGGGCGTGCATTCAGTCGACGTAAGCTTCCCTCCATTTATATTCTGGGTCGTCATATTTCTAATTTGATTCCAGTTCGACCCCGTTTGTCTCCAGTATATGTTGGATTTCTTTCGCCAGGTATCTTCTACTATTACCTCTTCCAACAGCGGCCCTGATGACGCCGATGCGGAGAATGGCGCTTCCCCTTCTAGCCCCACCAATGTTCTTCAAGACCGGGCTGGCATTATCGTCTTAAGAGAAGATCTTGATTTCTATGTTATTCCGCCGCGCAGGGACATTTCTCATCCAGATATGATCTCTGTCAAGCGTAACGCAGGTAAGGTTCTTCTAAAACAAGATGGTATTTTTTCCGGCCTCAGAAGAACCGACGACGCCGGGACGACCGAGCAGCATCTCATCGAGATGCTGACTGCTGGGTAAAAATCCCTGTATTCTTTCCTCATTTTCTACCCTAACCCCTAGTTTGCTCGCCTAATTCTAACTTGACGGATTTCTTAATAGTGGATTCAATACGGATGATAGGTGGGGACACCGAGCTGGCGAACCAAACAAAGCAGTCATCTGTAGTCTTGCTCTCGCCAGGCTTAGGACTGACATGAGATCGGCGACAGGCGATGGCAAGGACAGCACCACTGTCGGTATGGCTCAGAAGCTGCTTCTGTTCTGGAGGAAACCTGCTGTATGAGCACCCCTGGTTTCCAGAGATTTACTATCTGTGGCTGACAATACGCCATGGAAATTTACAGAGACGATGTTGGTGGGAAGGTATGGATTTAGAAGGCGTGGAGGGCGTAGATGGTAAGCTAAAGGTTTGGATTCGTCGCGTTTGGACTTTAGAAATGGTAAGTCATTGTCCTCCCCAGATCCTGTTTTACACTAATCCACCCTTCCATCACCCCCTGGCCCAAGCGCTAACTATCCTAAAGAGTGTAATCGGCCTACGTTGACAGAGTCTCTTCACACATGACTACTCGCCATCTCGGTTACTGCACTAGGCCCAGAAATTTTTCTTTACAATATTAGGCGCTCCTCCAGTGTAATAATCAGTTCCTTTTTGTTTATTTTTTCCTCAATACTCCCTTGTCCTTGAGGAGTTATATTCTCTTGGATTACAAGGCAATCCCCCATCTAAAATGAAACAGATATCTAAATGACGGGGAGCATACGTCAACCCTGCCTCGATCCCATAGTCAACATAAGGCGTTTGTTTTCTTGCGATGCTTTTATTCAGATTGCCACATTTCGGTTCTCATGTTTTATCTCCCTCTATTTCATATAATCCCGCCAACTCCTCTTCCCCTCCTTCCATGGCTTTTGTTTATACCCCAGACCCTGATTCATTTGTCATCTGCCTTTGAGATCCTAGTTTTTTGCAATGAGACACTTGCGATTGCATTCTGATGTCTATTCAGGTTACAGTGAGGCGACGTAGTTCCCAGCCCCTAATATAGCTAGACGTTTTTTCATATTTTAGTTTCTGCTTTGTCTACCCCTGGATCTGAAATCATGTTCAAAAGAAAGAAAATGTCCAAACGAAAGCGGTTGGAAAAACGAGTTGAAATGGAACTTCGTTGTGTGGTTTGCCCACCATTAATCTCGGATGTTACAGTATCATGAACTGATACCATACAAAATTATAGCAGCATTATAGCAGCAATGCACAATCTTAAAATGTTCCAGCATTTTCCAACACAAGTTTATATTTCGACTACAGATCGCTAGGTGGATATATTCCAGTTTGGGCTTGAAAGCTTCTTGCCTAAATATGCAAATTTGCCCTCGCCAACCTTCCCTAAGATGTGGAAGTCACTCCTTTTCCTGCCCACTCACCGCGTTGGGCTTATGGAACGGTGAGCTATGGCCCTGCACTCGCCCTTATTCTCCCCCTTCCGTTCTTAACAGATTTCTCGCACGGTACCGCATGGTCCGATGAAGGCCATTACAAGCAGGGCACGGCATGTCGGATCAAATCGGTATTTACTAGAACCCGGGAATACGTTTTCACATACTTTATCATTCCAAGATTTAGTGTCCAGGTATGCGAAACTCATCGTAGGGCCCGGCACTTGTACATCCAGCTATCCAATAGAATAGCTGTTACTTCATTATGGCTCTCAACCAAAAAATACCATAAAGAACCGCTCAGCTCGTCGAGTGACACATGGTGATGCCTGACCCCCTACCCCGACCAAAGGAATCATACTGCTGCTTCCCGTAGACTATAGATCCTAGAGACCGTATATCTCTACTTCCCTTTCGTGCCGGACCATGACGTTCTCTCCACATACGGGCCGTGGTGTTGGAAACGAGCCATCGGATGCGCAGTGCCCGTTCACATGTTCCAACGTTCCTACAAATAAAGCCAAGGCAGGCAGGGATCATGTGCTACAATTGCAATATATATGCGCGGAGTGTCTAATTATTCCGGTCGATGATCATAGTACTAGTACTTCACCGAAGCCCCGGTTGGCTTCCCAGACTTCGGGGGAGGGATCTTTGATACATTGTGAATACTTCTCGGGGTTTTTTCTAGTTAGTTTAAAGGCCCCTTGGCGTTATGGTCTGCCCTCGGCCAGGGAGAGGAAATAGTTTCTCTACCATTCTTGCGAGTCCGCTGAAGAGATGTGGTGAGCTAGATCATTGGCACAACCTCACCAAGACTATAGAAATTGATCAACACGGCTAGTGATAAAGGCGAAACTTTCGTCGTAAATCACGCATTACTGCAATCAGCGCTTATCAGAGAACCCGAGGTCACATTACCCGAGGGACAAGATCGGAAGGTAAACTTAAGGAAGCTTCGCGAGTAGGAAGTTGGCGCAGGCATTCCACCCTTGTCAGACCTCAGTTACTGCCCCCTACCTCCACCGCCCACTGACCAGCTACGCGTGGGCACTTACACGTGCCATAGTTTTCTAGTCCTTATCATCCTTTTTCATACCCCATAGCCAACTCCCCCAAGGTGTCTCATCGCTCACTCTCATCCAGACTTACCCAGGAAGATCCTGGTATGCTTGGATAGCCATCGAACGCCACTTCTAGGTGTGCGAACGTGTGTATAAGGCCTGGGCAGAATTAAGCTCTGTCCTGCTTCTTACCTCTCACACTGATTCATAAGTACCATTCAAACTTACTGTAGCTCCCACCAAATTATTTACGAGTGATAATCGGTGAGCTCCCTTTGGTATGCTGACCCGGCTGGTAAGGCCCAGTCGTCAGCGTTAGGATAGCGGAGCAAGTTAGCAAAACTAGACACTACGGCTGAGCCCCCGTTTAGCGCAGGGTATCAATCTCGGCCCCCGCCGCGAGAATCAAAACTAGATGGTGTTTAAATACCATCTCTAAAGCAAACTACTAGAGCACAGGCGTTAGGGGATATGTTCTCGCGTTGCGGGAGACTAGGGATACTCAGATGGGGTGATAAGAGGAAGAGCCCCGCTCAGTGATCGGCTTTACAAATGGGTATACAGACCAATTGGTGGCGTAAATAATGAGGCACAGATGGCGCACCAGTTCACGAAAACAACGACGCTAAACTAAGTCCCAGAGGAAATCATGATACCCGAAGGGGATCCACGGGATAATCATGCAGTTCGGTTTCCCACTAGAACATGATCCCGTTGGTTCCTTCAAACCGGACAGACAAAAATCAAACCCTAAAGAGTGCGTATCTTTAGTAGATGTTGGAGAAATGTAGCAGCAAGTCCACATGAGGCCCATATGAGGCGCTATATAGCATCTAGAAGGATATGCATGGGCCGAACAAGATGGGTATCTCCCACCAGTGGTGGGCTTCCTAATTTACAGGATACATCCCAACTCTTTGATGGATTAACTAGAATAATTTTCCCCAATTCCAACAAATGTGGGCATATAAACAGTAGTCTATAAGTTATCAAGTCATTGCACGCGGGCGGCCATCCTGGGAGATTGCTGGGTGGGCCATGGATATTGAGTTGATGAAAACCATATATACCACAAAGATATCCTACTATTCACTTCCATCAATGGGGAAAATCATTTTGGAACCTGAATCACTCGCATCCTTGGTGGCTGCCTTTATTTTCCTTCCATTTTTTCGTTTTATCTCAGGCTTCCTCTTTCCCACGACCTTTACTGCCGGTACCTCTTTCTCTTTGTTTCCTATTCTCTATATCCTTCAGTACGCTCAATTAATCTTAATCAACTTTTCATTGCCGGTGGTTTCTTTCCCAAGTAGGCGTAATCTCTTAACGCCAAGGCTACTACCATTTCCGAATACTATACCTCTGAACCCGACAATAGTTGTCAGGAACCTGGGATAGAACAAAATAGACCTCGCTACTGATCTCTTTCATTTTCTCTCCCTTGGCTAGGAGTTTTTCCTTTCCCTTCAATTAGTTCGGACAATCTTACTGATCTTTTTTTATCCATGCGCGAGTACTCGAGTACTGGTACCAACTTTAACTCACTTTGAAACACTTTTGTAGTAGGAACCAGATTCCGAATACGCGATGAGAATACAGGTACCGGTACCTAGGCATAATCATGCACCACGCTAAGAATAATTAGGGGACCATCCTCACCAGGAAGGGAAGGTGTGACTCGCCTCATGCCTGAAGGGAGAAGTGCACAACTGCATCTATGACTCTTGCTGAACTTTGAGGATTGTTGATGGTAATGATAATGATGCGTTTGGTGTTTCGTTCGAGCATACGTACGGTACGCGTGTGTGTATATCGAGACGGAAATTCAGGGGGAGGGATTTTGCATATCAAAGGTTTCTTGGGCTTCTTTACACTACCCATACCAGAAATCTATCCTTTTGGATTACGGGCCCGACTACGAATCCTCCTACGCATTCGTTCATCCAGCCCGAGGCTATTCTGAGCAAAAGGTGGATCGGACGACACAGGACACCTTTATCTCTGCTTTTTCCCCAATCTTTTTTTCTTTCTTTTTCTTGCACCGTTATTTTACAAGCGTTTTGTTTGTAAGCCCTGTAAATTCGTATCGGGAACATTACTGGCTAGCCACCAGATTGGAGGAGGAGAAAGATCCATGTCGGTTGGACTCGTGTTGTTGCTGGGCAGAAGAGTGACAAAAGAAAAAACGAGCACTCGAAAAACGCGATGGTATGGTACGGTAGCACGGCATAGTGCATAGCGCACTCGATTACAGTAGGGGACTTTGTTGGTTCTCTTGTGTACTAGTACTGTACTGTACGGTATTGTGCTCGAGTACCGGTACTCGAGTACAGTACATTACAGGGCATAAGTCTTCCCCAGTGCAAGCGGGGACCGGGGATGCAGATCCCTCTTTACCAACCCACGATACTTGCCTCGTGTAGATATTATACCTTGGACTTGCTGCGCTGGGCGGAGTGGGGGATGGAAAGGGGTCCTGGGCTCTCTTGCTTGAATGCTCGTACTGGTACTTACGGTAGGGGCACGGTACTTGTACGAGTACAACTCTGTGAAGAACATCACGAAGCGGACAAGAGATGTCAAGCAAGAGATGGCAAAACTGTTGGGGTGTGATGCATGGAAAGCGTTGGAGTGATTTTCTTCCTGAGCTTCCCTGGCGCCAACCCTCGCTCCCTATCAAGTTCACTGGGGGTAAGGCGGGCACTTTTGCCATGAACTAACTTACTCGAGTGCGATTCATTGGTCTACTTTCCGGACTAATATATTTGCGGAAGGGTGGGAAACTTCATCTCACCCACCTCCCCCCGATTCTGCTATTCTTCAGCCGCAGAGCTGCAAAAAAGAAAAAGAAAAACAGGATTTGGGTCCTCGTTGAACGTTGATTGGCGAGAAGCCCCCTTTGTACCGGTAACATCCAACAAGCCTTGAGCACCATGAGGAACGATAGGCTGGTTTCGAAAAAAAGAGGGAAGGTGTGGGGGGGCAGCAATGGGTTGTGTTAGGCGATGGAAATCAATTATTGCTGATTCATTCACTCTCGCTCGGCATTGGCGGAGATACTGGGAGAGACTCCTGCCTCCGTTCTGAAAAGGACTGAGCGAATTTCATGAATTTCCCCATACATTTTTGTGATTTGCTCGACCGTCGGGATATGGGCATTATGCAAAAGACTTTTGAGGTAGGGGTGTGGGAGGGTTTGTTCGCTCTTCTTTCTGCTTGCCCGGGTCTCACGCACTGTTTTAGGAGGGATAGCCTTACCATTTTCAGGCAATGCATGGGGGGGAGTGGGGAAAGAGAGAGAGGAGGAGAAGCCTGACTGTGCGCCTTGGGGGAAAAAAGAGAAAACCCACCAGGCGCAGCCAGAGCAACCGTAGGGGTATAGTAGGAAATGTGAACACCGAGATTTAAACGAACTTTCCGCCTCTTCTAAGTTCTAATTGGGTACACGGGTTCAGAAGGAATCAAGAAAAGAAAGAAGATTGGGGAAAACAAAATATAAAAAATAGTACCGCGTCATGCCGAATCGCACCGGTCTGTTTCTGAAAATACTACCGTATTGTCTATCTTAGGCATCGTTGTTCGCACAACGAACTGGTAGAGACGAACTCGAGAGCACTAGAGCCGTGGGCTGCCGGTATTGGAAAGGGAGGGACACTCTCTGCTTGTTATGAGTGCTCGTACAGTACTCGTGCTCGAGTGCAGTATCTGTATCTCCTTACCGTTTGTTTTCTAGCCACAAAATTAGCAGCGTTAAAGCTAGCTACCTTAGCCGTGGCGTAGACAACCGGTATTGCATCGTGAGAGAGTGAGAGATGAAAGGCGGATGCACTGTAGAATTGTGGCTCTGTTGTGACGATTTTCTTTGAAGATAATGTACCGTGCTGCACCATAACTTTTTCATACCTTGCTCCTTCTTTTGTCATGACCTAGTAATTTTATTGAAGGCTACTGGGTTCTCCCATCCCATTCTGTTATTTCGTGTTGGGTTGTTCATTACAGTACCAGTACTCGAGTACCAGTGCCAGTATCATACAAGACCAGCGTGGAAGGGGGAAGTTGCTGGTAGGATGGAATGCGGTAGGGCAAGGAGAGGAAGAAGCAAAAATGAGAAAAAGAGAAATAAAAAATAAAAAATGAAAGGGAACCTTGGCAGGTAAGCCAAACCCAGACACTCCAGGCCCAAGCCTACCATACTCGAGCACTTACTGTACGAGTCCTAGTACGAGTACTGTACACGACTCGAGCCAACGCCTATAAGATCTGACTCATTTCCCTCACCCCTCTCCCTTTCCCTTTCTCTTTCTTTCCCTCTCTTCTTTCCCCACATCTCATCTCTTCACAAAAAAAACAAAAAACACCACGTTGGATCTTTATAAAATATACCCCCCACCCCACGATTAGGATAGTTATCATGGACGCTTAGTTCCTCTCCCCGACACACCCTCAAACTTCTTTTTCCCACATTTGTACCCCCGTAGAATCCTTCACCACGCCTTCCCCAGAGATCCACGGACCTCTGAGCACTTCGCTTAGCGACATTACCCCACAACAGCCAGTCACCATTCTTCCCTCGGAACCATCGCGTTTCCCTCCAAACGACCAGCCATGGCCTTCCACAACCCCTCACCAGAGGCTTTCGCCGCAAGTACTAGCATCAGATTCGCTTCCACCGCTACCCCCGACTCCCAGGTCACCAGCCGTTGCTCATTTCGACGGAACCAGCGCTCACGACAACCAGATCAGTTTCGACGATCCCGTGCTCTTTCCATCCCAGCGAGCGCAACCATCCCCGCGCACTCTCCCTAATCAGCTGCAACAGCCGCAACAACAATCACGCCCTGCTCAACTCCCGCAACCGCGAAGAGTAAGTGAGATTGTTCACGGTCTCGGATATAGTACAACGACGTCTTCGTTCAACCATCGGCAAGCCTCAACCTCGTATCAATTCACTCCAACTCAGCCCCAGGATAATTCTATTCGTACGCCAGAATCAAGGCAAATTTCCCAGCAGCAGCAGCAGCAGCAACAGCAACAACAGTCTATTCTTAGCCCCACCACCGCTGCCCATTATTATCAGGCTCTCCGCCAATCACAAGAATCCTCAGCACGAGCATATAAAATGCAGCAGGGTATTTCTATCTCCCCTTCTCTACCTTCTTTCCCTCCATCCTCCCCCTCCATGACTACAGAGATGGTGTCGCTTCAAAATCCCTACCTTCGCCCTAGTGGAATTTTTAGAAAATCGTCTAACGGTTATACCATAGAGCAAAATATGAAAACCTTTGATCCTGAGGTCGCCTTTGAGGAATGGTTCTTGTCCACCGACTATCAAGGGCTCCCATCCGACTTTTCCCCACTTACTGGAGTTCATGATACCTCTTCTCCATCAATCGGTCCAACTATTTCTCCTCGGGAGCTTCTCATGAATCCTCCTACTTCTACTGCAACAACTAATCTCGCGTCTCCTCAGTCTCTCTTTGATTCCCCTTCTGAGAGCTACGATACGTCTCCACTTTTTAATGGCGACGACGTTTCATCCGATGGTCCCTGGTTCTCGTTATTTCCTGAAACGAATCCTGATCCTGAGGACCCTGTTGTTTCTCCATCTATGCCCAATGTCCCCCAACCTGACGCTCTTGCCGGTGATCTGTCTGGACGTCTTGATGAAGACCATGAGGCCCTTGACTCTCCTAGCACTTCCCCTCGCTATCGCAGCCAAAGCGTATCCACACAGCGACGTTCGGCAACATCCGGTGTCCGTAAGAGGCAACCTTTACCACCCATCGTTGTCGAAGATCCATCTGATACAGTCGCCATGAAGCGAGCGCGAAATACTCTTGCAGCCCGAAAGTCGCGAGCCAAGAAGTTGGAGCGAATGGAGGAGATGGAAGCTCAGATTGAGGAGCTTAAGGCTGAAGTTGAACTATGGAAAGATCGAGCTCTGGGCCATCATCGCAGGGCTTGATTTGGCTTCTCTTGGAACTGTTTTTTCTTCTCTTACTCCTTGATCTCTGTTTTATTTTTGATGCTTAGTATTATTATTTTTAGCGAATGTGGATAATCGGAGAAAAAGTGTGCACAGTTTCATAGTTTTCCTGATACTTTTAGCTACTATTTTTGTGCTTCTAACGACATGTTACGGCTCCTATTTTTTTTCTCATTTTATGGGTTATATTCTTGATTCCCATTTATCATTCAATCTCACCTTTTTACCAACCCCAAACAATATTGCGAATTAAAATCCTATTAAGGATCCTGGTGACCTTCCTTCATGCAAAGAGCATAAAATAAACCTTAGCTGAAAGTGATTCGCATAAGTGCATAAAACGCCCTATCCGCGCAGGAACTGCGCACCTCCACCTTGCGATCGGGTCCAATCGTTTTTGTGCGAGGTGCATAATGTTTTATTTGGTTTTATATTATTTTCTAATACGTCGATGGTCTTGGAGTCCTGGTGGTTGGAAAGGAAGATGTATTGCACTTCACTTCACTCGAGCACTCTATGGCGCAAGTATGACTCCAAGGTGTGCTGTTGATGGATGAATGGGTACGTGTACTGGCGAGGTGACTAGTTAATCCAATATCTTTATCCTAGCTAATCATCTAGGGCTCGCTGGCGGGGAGGGGGCGGAGCTGTTGTGCGGGTGTGGGTGATAGTTCATGCTACTGCCGAGAAATGCGTGAGGCTGAAGAGGTGAGGTGCTGAAGCGTACTGCATCGCAATGGGTCATGTCATGTCACTCGGTAATGTTTATACTACCGTAGGAAGTAGGTAAAATTAGTGTTGGACTATTATATGTGGAAGAAATAGCGAAAAAGCATCAAAGCGAAAGGGCAATCAAACCTGATTTCTCTTACTAATTGGAGCCGGGTTTGCTGCCCATGATGGCACAGTCATGCAAGTCACCACATTGGCAACGGTGTCCTCTATAGCCAGATTCTACGGTAGTATTCTGCGGTGCACAGCCATGGTTGTTTTATTTAGGTAACAAGCCTGTGTGAGTGGCCTGTGGCTGTTTATTTTGCTTTAAGGTTGGGCGTGTATCGAAATTGTGTACAACTGGTCATTTGGGACTGGCTTTCTGACCCTGCTTTTGTCTCAAGTTGGATCTGTAGGCGGATGGATGGGTGAATGAGACGGATTGGATTGGCAGGGGTGCCGAGCACTGTATTGTGTGCTGAGGAAATGGAGTATTAGGAGGTTTTGGCAAGTGCCTAGATTATGAGACGGGAGTTCAGTGCCGGGGGGAGGGAGGGAGGGAGGTTGTTGGGTTGGTTGGCTCAATTTGAGACGGTTTGAATGGCGAAGCTGGCGTTTGGAGCGGGAGTGCTACTGGTGGGTGGGCTATTAGCAGGTTAACTGGTTTGGATACCAATTTAGAAGGTGGTGATGTTGGTGCTTAGTCTACTAGCAGAGGGTAAGGTTAGCAGTTAGTGTGGCCCCAATACCATTAGCAAGCTGTAAGATCTGTGACCTTGTTCAGGCAAGTAGAGGTTTCCCTTAAAACTGTGTATCAGGGTGATGGTTGGTTTCTTGAACTTTCAAAGAGACTAGAATCCATCAGATACTCCTCGCCCCAATGTTGCCTCCATAAAACCCACCATATTTCCCTTTCAGTATTCCCACAATCTCTCTTCCATTCAATCATCCCCATCCACGACCACCACGACCACCACGACCACCACAATCCCGCCATCACCTACCCATTAAGCAATCAAACCAACAATATATAAACCCCACCACCACCGCCACTGCTCCTACTGGAAAACCCAACCCCTCACGAACTCAAGAAACTACTCTCAACATCCAACGGCCAGAAACTACCCCTGCCTCCCACCATTATTGTCCCCCCACCCCACTCCTGCTACCTACATCACAGCACTGCCCTAGCTCATCACACTATACTTTAGCCGTGCTATAACACCAGTTCCTTCTCTTAATCTTAGATACTATTTCTCGGACTTGTGATCACCCTTGCAACAGCCCTCAATAATAACCCACCGCAAACCCCAATCCATCTCATTAACCAAACCCTCCCCCCCCTCTCCTCCAAGCCCTCACAAGAAACCGCTTGCGAAACCACCCCTCCCGCAACGCTTCGCTCGATGCCCACGCCGTACAGAGCTCAAAAGCGAGGGCACATCACCTCCCCCCGGGTCTGAGCTTAGATAGCGAGTTATATCTTGCAAAGTTATGCAAGGTAGCCTAGTAGAGTATACTCTAGCGCTATGAATAATAATAATATCGTGTACCAATATCGTGCTCCTAGTATTATTATATTAGTCTCGGCTTTATATACACCTCCAACTAGCTACAAAACTCCCCTAACGTGCTAGGATGCGATAGGCTACGAAAGCTTGAAAAAAAAATGAAAAAAGGCCAGGATACCTATCTATTATTCCTATTATACCTACCTACCTCTCACATGGGTTATGCTATTGGCACTGTGCTGTACATCACCACTGGGTGTTGGTAGTCTATGCTTGCTAGCTAGTCATTCGCTGGAAATATATATCTTGCTATAGCGCACAAAGAAACAAGCTTTTGACTCTCTCCCTCCCCGGGACGTCGGTTGCGGTGAAGGGCCAACGTTATGCTTAAATCAAACGTTTCAATTTCCAAGTCCAAGGGGCTTGGGTAGACTGATGAATGGAAGGGGGAGTTCTGTGTGGGGGTAGGACCCAGTAGGAGACGTTAAGTTTCGTAGACTTCTCTGCAGTATGATACTGTATGATACGTGGAAAAGTTTAGACTAACTTTCGAGTCGTGATCGTAGTGTGCTGTGCCTGCCCGAACCCGCCATCGTGATATTATCATAGGAACTCAAAAGTGAGAACAAGAGGCCCAATTATCACAACATGCCCACCACCAAACCCACCAAACAACCAAACAACCACAAACACTTTAAAATTACTACTCAGCAAAAGATAAAAATACACCTTTCTCCCTCATACCCATTTCCACCTCGCCTCCCTCACGACCTCCAGTCTAACTATTCAACCACCACCATGCGCTTTTTTTTTTTTTTTTTAAAAAAAAAGAGACTATGTACAAACCTATGTATCACGATGTACTAATAATAATCAGCCATGCGGCCAACCGTCCATCCAACCGTCTTCCAATTCACCTTACCCACCGTGGCGAGAAAGAAAAAAAGAAAAGAAAAAGAAAAAAAATCCGAACCATACCCGACCAGACCCGTAAAGATGAGAAGAAGAAAGTGAAATGATGGAACACGGATAAAAGAATCAAGTTAAAGTCAGAGGTAAAGAGAAAACTTAACATGAAGAAAAGAAGAATTATTGTGCTCCCCAGCTCAAGAAGTACCGAGAACAGATGAGCAACAATATTAAAGAAGGTTTAGGTTTGGGGCGATGAGAAAGATACGTAAGCTAAGAAAGTAGCAGAGGTGTAAGGGCAAAGTAACAATGTGAAAAGAAAAGCAGCCAAAAGGAAGAAAACAGGGCACAAATTTTGGTTTACAAATCCTAGCCGTCATAATCGCCGTCGTTATTTCAAAACTCGGGTTTGCTTCATCCTCCAAAGGTATCGTATTCCTCCGGTATTAACCTTTTTATAACAATATCGAGTTTTTTTTTTGGTTTTTCTGATTTTTTTTCTTTCTTTCTTTCCCTTTTCTGCACTTCATTTATTCGTACATGTGCCTTTATTGTTTATCGATGTCGTTTTTTATGCGTTGATTTAGAGTTGGTACGATTGACAGGGGTATGCGGGCAGGCAGTTAGTCGCCTTATTCAACGACACAATCCGAAAGGTTGATAAGGAGCTGAGCAAGGCACCTCTTGGTTGCTGCGTCGTCACGAAGGACTGAGGAAAACGTTGCATCACGCAAAGGCTCTGGAAGGCACTGTCTGAGAGCTTCACGAGCACGAGGGTTATCGCTCAAGCTATTTTTCGGCAACCCGATAATAGGGTCAGTGATATGTGTGAGGGCCAAGAAATCCTGTTTACTGCTTGAATGGACAAAAAACAGACATACCGAAGAAAGCACCTAACCACATGCTTGAGCAGCCTAACCGTCTGCTGGTCCACGAGCTGAGTAACCATGTTGCTCAAGACAGTTCCGACGGCATAGAAGCGCTCGTAAGTTTGACAGATGTATGCTAGTCCCATGTCGTCTAGGAGAATTTTTTGAACAATGAATATTGCAACCGTCTTGGAGAGCTCAGACCCAGTCTCCATGATGCGAAGACACAAGGGAATAATCTCAGTAGACAAGAGGAAGTTGATAACATCGGAGGAATCATTTTTGACGAGGGCCCCGATAACACCCAGGGAGGTAAGACGCAAATACTCAAATGGCCTGGACTTAGACGTAGTGTTTAAGAATGGGTACAGAAAAAGCGGGATATGGGCTATAAAGCCTTAGTTTAGCAAATCATCACACCCTCCAACACCTCAACAGGCTGTACAGACCGTTCAAGAAGAGGCCTCTGGTATCGTTGTGCGACGCAACACACTGAAGCAAAGCCAAGGCGTTGCACACGCGATTGGAGGCAGCGGCGGTAAGGCTAGATGGCATGAGCAATGGATACACGGAGATGATCTCTTGCAACAAGGCTGTCATAACACCTATCGTACATACGCCGCAATCAGTAAATCCCCGTCCCCAGGGATCCTAGCCCGTCCCAGACATAGATATAAAGCCAGATCATACCAACAGAGTGCCATAGAATCAGCGCAAGATCGTCCACCTGCTCCCTCTTCTTGCTCAACTCTAACAAAGCGGTCTCTCTATTAGTGCCCTGCATCAACTCAAGAATCCATCCGTAAACCTTAGGGTCTTCCTCAGTCCCAGCTCTGACACCCATCAAGGCCAACTGCGGATTCGGAGCGGGAGAAGGCTGCGAAGGTGTTAACATAGGCCTACCAGGCATGCCAAACTGTGGTTGCTGTTGCTGTTGCTGTTGGTGCTGCTGCTGCTGCTGGGCCTGCTGCTGCTGGGCCGCATGATGCCAATTGCTCTGATCATGTGGTTGAAAGTGCTGATGGTTTTGAAAGATCTGCTGCTGCTGCGATTGCAGCATCTTGGAGTTATAGTTGAACGCTGCCACGAGGAATGATTTTAAAGGAAGGGGTGCGATAGTTGCAGGTGTGTGGTTAGTAAAGGTGGTGGTGGTGGTGGTGGTAGATATTGTGCAAGGATGGAAGTGGGGGTGAAAGGTGGAGACGAGTGGAGGATGCAGTTGAAGGGTAGATTATTTGTACTGGTACGTTGGAAGTGGCAGGGAGCCAATGATGCCTTTGACAAAAGAGAGAAGGGGTAAAGTCGAAAAAGGCGAATATCAGAGGAGTGGATGAACAAAGAAAGAAAGAAATATGGAAATTCGCGAGGAGGGTATGGATACTGTACGGCAGTTTACCAAGGTCGAGACCGACGGTAGAGCAAGAGCGAAGGAAAGGCAAGCTACAGCTGTCCTAACAAAGCTATTGTATTGGGGCTCTGCACAGGCTGAAGATACGATAAGAACCCTACTCACTTTCGCTGACAAAGGTACGGTATTCCTACTGCCGCCAAGACCGACCTGGGCAATGAAGGCAACGTTTCCTCTTCCGAAAATAGGAAAAAGGGGGAGGGAATACGGCGGGTCAAGCGTACTAGTACTCGAGGCGCAAATGGGCGTTGCGGTGCAACGAAAACTCCCAGCACACCACAAAACTACAAAGGCCAGGTAACTATGCCCCACATGAGCGAACCCAAGCTACCCAACAGAAGACAAAAAGTTAGAAATTTGTGAGGCTAGAAAAGGTGATTGTTAAAAGATAAATAGTATCCTAGATAGCTCTAATTTCAGAGAATAAGTACAGCAGGTCATGTAGATATTGAGTGGAAAAAAAATCCTAGCCGAGCAGGAGCCAAACCGCTGAGTTTTTTCCTTACGTAAGCAGCCAGCCAAGCGAGAAGAATCCAAGTTTTATGCTTCAACCATAGCAGCATGGTTCTTATCTAGATATAGCTATAACTCCTGCCTATTATTTTTATTAGTTACTTTAGCAAGCCCGCTCCAGTGAGGGCTGTATTAGACAGGTAAGTTAGATATTGGGTGCAAAGACAACCAGAAGCAAGCCAAAGCATGGGGTTTGCCTAAATAAGCTGCTCTAGTGCAAAGTTACATTTCATCTAAGTTCTATGCTTTGTCTATAGCCAGATGATTCTTATGCAGCTATGGCTTTTTAATATTGTATTACAGTACTCTATTATCTGACGATACTTGAAATTGCACAAAGGTTTAGTGTTGCCATGTGCTGTAGAGTAGAGAGCTTAGCAAATAATATAAAAATAAAAAAAAGTGAGTAACAATATATGATGGTCGGTACACACGAACCATCTCCTCTACACCTCCGGCGATTGAAATCTCAACACCACGAGGAATCATCGTCAACATCCTTTCTCCAACGCACTCTTAGTGAGCTGCACCCCCCCCCTATGATAGATTCGGACTTGGGCACCCGTTTCTTAGGGCCTGTCCCATCCACCCTTTCGCTTTTGTTTTGCCTCTTCGCTTAGCATTTGCACGGTCGGCAACACCCTCGCGTCCAAGTTACAGACGGCTGGGATCACGGTTCGCAGTAAGAGAAAACTTTTCACAAGGCTACGGTCGATTTCTCTACTCTCTTCGATTACGTTTCGCTCGAGGCTGCCTAGTCAGACACGCACACGTTTCCGATAGTTCCTACGATACTTGGGTCTACCCCTCCTCTCCCCCGCTCGGTTTCGTCCCGTGGCTCGGTTACAGCCAAACATCCGCTCATTAGCTGGCATTCTTACTGCCACTTCCCCTGGGTCAACCCCCTCCCCCGTGGCTCGGCTCGGCCACAGCCCTCGGTTACGCTCGGTCATGGTATTGCACTGCCTCCTTGGACGATGTCAACGCCTTGGGTTACGGAGTAATTGTGATGGATTTGCTTGGTTTTAGCGTTTACTGTCCCCCCGTTCTGTGTTCTGTAGTTTTGGCTGAATTTTCACGGTCGGGTTTCTGTCAGAGTACTCTGGGATATTAATGTGGTTTCTTTTGTTATTATGTCAAGGGGGAGTTTTCGGGTCCGGTTTTCCTGTTGTCTCCTGCTTGTCGTGTTGGTGATTTATTTCTGTTGTCTACTTAGCCGATAGGGGTTTTTTGTCTTCGCGGCGGGATCGTGCGGTTGGTTCCACACCAGAGGGACTTGGGATGATGGTTTTTTCCGGTGGGCCGAGGAGGATTTCGTTGGGGTTTTTTCCTTACCATAGCTAGCGCTGCACGTAGCCTTTGTTCCCCGTAGTTGATAATACAAAGCGCATGATATAAAAAAAAAATAAAAAAAAATATGATGGTCGGTAACTGGGCATCAAGGTCTCTGTTCTGTATCAATGAATTTTACATCTAATGCTTATCACTGTCTCAATTCCTATCACAGATAGTGACTAAGCAAGGCAGACTGCAAGGTAGGTTTCTCATAACTTACACTTGTGGGTTATAAGGTTTAGTTATTTCACATATCAATGCAATAGTTTGTCATTTTTTTATTATAATTAGTTGATTGTTTTGACATGACTCATGATTATAGTCATATGATTATGACTTTCGCATATGACTCATAGTCATAAGCCATGGGGTTCCTGTATGGGACGCAAATTGTACATATAACCTGTTTGTTGTGATTTTATTGGTTATTGGTTTATTGCAATGTAACTTATAGGAGTCAGCTGACGGCTTTCGTACTATGATTCACTATAAATTATAGGGTCGCATAAAGCAAGAGTATGAGTCACTAGGGTTAGAGTTATGAGAAGATCAGGTATAAAAATAGATCCTTACAACCTCTTGATTGACACACGAACAATCTCCTTTATACACCCAGCGATTGAAATCTCAATACCATGAAATTTTATTGTCAACTCCGCCCCCTCCTGCACTCTCAGTGAGCTGCACTCTACCTGCCCCTGGGATGGTCTTGGACTTAGGCACCCTTCTCCTAGGGGCTGTTTCTTCTACCTTTTCTCTCTTTCTTCCTCACTTCCTGTTATGGGGGTAGCGTAATAGAAGAATGTTATTACGCTATGGCCCTAATCGCTATTAAGTGTCTGGAGATAATCGTCTAGGGAGACGAATGGTTTTAAGATAAAAGTAATTGTGCGATAAAAGTTTAAAGTAGTAACGTGTATATATTGTTAAGGTCTCTTCTCCGTTGCTTGTTGTTTGTATAAGCTGCGAAGACACATCGATATTTATATTCCGCGTTTGGGTGTTCTCGGGCTACATAATCTCTTCATATAACTAAGTATCTCTTACTCTTTTCACCGACTTCAACCGAAGTGCGAACCCTTTCTGACCCTGAAAACCTCTGCACCTATATGCGACTTATAGACACATAAGAACTTTTATTCTACGATGGTGTGGATACCTCTTGTAGTATTCGTACAATCTTGTATCTGAAGCAAATCAAGTTATGAACAATCACCCAGGTTTGCTAACGCAGAGAGACTACCCACTGAACCGAAGACGGCCAGTCATCTTTTATTAGCTCCGTCAGAAATCAGACTGCATATGCATCTTATGATTTCGTCTACTGGTATTATACGACTCTTGACTATGAATCGAACCAATGGTTACGATTATAGTTATCGGTCTTGTGCTAACATGTCCTTTGGGGGTTCCATGACCCCCTTCCTGGGTATAGACTATTCTTCTAGTACTGGGCGACTTTCCAGACTGAAGCGTATAACTTTCACGCAGTTTTTGTCCCGTTACTTAACGGCCACTCTTCGATCCACTATCTTCGAGGGCTTGTAACTTTATGCGACGTCGTCCGATTTGGGTGCTTCCACTTGCATAAGGTAGAGGTTTTTATTTTTTTTTATTTTTTCTCCAGTTTGTATTTGTTTGCTAAGCCAGCAGCTATCTAGGTACAAAGTCGCTTCCAGCTCAATGCCGATGTAGACCAAAAACCTCCAACTACAGTCCATCCCTCATCCCCCCCGCTAAAACCATCTGACCCTGCCCGACTAACCTAAGCTACTTTGAATAGAGGTAGAAAGTGAAAGCCCGGTACTACTGGTAAAAACTACAGGAGAAACAAAAGGCCTGAAAACATCGAACTAAAAACCTCCACAGACGTCAACCCCAAAGAAAAGCCCCAAAGCGACAGTGAGAAACCTATG
This sequence comes from Tuber borchii, assembly GCA_003070745.1. Lineage (NCBI taxonomy): Eukaryota > Fungi > Ascomycota > Pezizomycetes > Pezizales > Tuberaceae > Tuber > Tuber borchii. Next base: position 22,137 of record NESQ01000637.1, read on the forward strand.
AACCAACCAAAGAAAACTTCAAGCCCGTCTAGAAATCCCAACCCATTAACAAAAAGGGTGGATGAACCAATCCACTCGAGCATACGCAAGGGCCGTAATGACCGGAACATAAAGCCCAGCCAGAGAGTTGAGGCGAGGACCAGAGGGAGATCCATATAACTAAGCCAGCGCGGCGGAGACGTGTGGCGCCAGGAGTGAGACCCGGTGGTCACCGGAACCTGGACCAGAAGAGTTGCATAGCCTTTCCCCTGAGGGGAAGGGCCAGAGGCGGAATGCTGAAATCCCCTAGGAACAAGACAAAGTCAAGACCATCATAAGGGCACAGAGCCAAGAGAGAAGAGCAGTAGGGTGCCAGCCAACGATCGTAGTGTAGCTGTAACCGAGCAATGGGACGAAAACCGGGAGGCGAGGAAGGAGGGGTAAACCCAACACCGAGAAGTACGAAGCAAAGGACCACCAAGGGATCACAGTTTTTCGACAATGCGACCGTACCGGCCCTAGCGCTCAGGAGATAGTGCAATACCAGAGAGCAGAGCCACCGGGGCCACTACTTCACCGATAACCCGAAGCTGCGCTATGCTTAAGACGAGGCGAAGGGGTTGCCGACCGTGCAAATACTAAGCGAGGGCAGCAAAACAAGTGCGGAGAAAGAGGGAGAAGAGCATGAAACTCCATAGACAAAGGCACCCAAATACCTAAGCCATGAGAAGGGAATCAGAGGGAGGAAGGAGGTGGTGGAGCATCACCCTCCTAGGCAACAAGGCCATCAGAAGAGGGGAGAGGGACACCAAAACCCACGATGATTTCTCATGGTATTGAGATTTCAATCGTCAGAGGTGTAGAGGAGATGGTTCGTATGCATAAGGTAGAGGAAGACATCCTCTCATATATCCTGCGAACAGGAACCTGTCGGACGGACGGCCGCGACGTATTTGGTGTTACAAGATGGGTCATCTTGTCTGTAGGTTTTGGTAAGGGGACATAAATCCCGCGGCGACCAGTGTCGACCTAGCGGTCCAACGTCGGGGCCAGAGGGGGGTGAGTTGTATTTTTCCAAAGGAGATTTATGCGCAAAGTAGGGTAACTTGTCCCTAATAATGTATCGGGGAGCTCTGTGCCTAACACTTCTGCTTTACGTGTCTCGCTTAACTTTTGCACGGTCAGCAACCCCTCCTCATACCAGTATGTCGTTGTCACTTCAGGCGATCTGTGAAGTAGTAGCTTTAGTGGCTCTGCTCTCTGGTATTACACTATCTCCTGAGTGCTACTGTCGGTATGTCTGCATCGTCGAAAATCGTAACCCCCTGGTGGTCTTCGGCTTCTGTGTTACTATTTTCGGTCTACCCCTCCTCCTTCCCGCCTGGCTCCAGCAACCTTTCTCTCCTTACCTTTCTCTCCTTTATCTCATCCAGTGGCTCCGTCATAGGCTCGTTTCTCGATGGCCCCTGCTGGGGCACCCTTCGTCCTTCGAGCTGGTATCTTACTACTCATATTTCCTTGTCCTGATGGCCTTCTTTCTCTACGCACCCCTCGGTTACACTTTATTGTTGTATTGCACTGCTTCAATCACTTATGTTAATGCCTTGAGTTTTGATGTAATTGTGTGGAGCGAAATTTAATACATCTCCGCTTAGTGTCCCTTTGCATTTACTTTTATCTGGCTTAGGTTTTCTTGAGTGATTGGATAGTTGGAGTCTACGGCAGAGTTTTTTCTTGTTGCTTCCTGCTTTCATGTAATTTTTGCATGCGAGATGTGCGGTTAGTTCTACACCAGAGGGAGTTGAGGTGACTTGATTTTACTTAGTGCCAGGGAGGGGATATATTTTCTTTTGTCACAGTTTAGCTTATAGGTTTTGCTTACACTATAGCTCATGCTGCATGCGAGTTCTTTGTACCTTTAAACAAATCAATACATGATATCAAAAAAAAGAAAAAAAAAAACCTCTTGATTGATACACAAATGATCTCCTCTACATACCTGGCGATTGAAATTTCAACACCATGAATTTTCATTTTCAACTCCATCCCCTCCCACACTCTCAGTGAGCTGCACTCTATCAGGAAAATGTAAAAACACGTCCTGGTCCACCAGGGGGGGTTATGGTCCCCTTGGTGCTCCCTGGTCTGCGCTGGTCTGCGCTGGTCCGCGTTCGCACATCTCGGTTACGCAAAGTGGACCAGGGTGGATCAGCATGGACCAGGAAGAACCATGGGGACCAAAACCCCCCCTGGTGGTTCAGGAGCGTTCAGGACCACCCTGGACCGTGGAACAATATTTTCCTGATGAGTCTTCCTGCCCCTGCGATGGTCTTGGACTTAGGCACTCTATTCCTAGGGGCTTTTCTCTCCCTTTGCCTTTCTTCTTCTCTCTCCTCTGCTCTCACTTTGCCCACCTCGCTTAGCGTTTGCACAGTCGGCAACCCCTCCTCATACCAGTGTACCGTTGTCAGCTTCGGGGGATCGGTAAAGTTCATCAGCAAAAATATTCTCCCTCATGTATTACCTACATATCTCCCTGTATCTGCTAGTAATACCACCTCCCCCGGTCCCTCCTGTCCCTCATACATTTACCGCCTTTTCTAAAGACCCAACAGGCCTTCTGAAAGCCCCATACATGCCTTCGGCATCATTTATCATCCAGTTTTGCAGGTGGCCCCTAGCTTGCTCTACTAGTGAGGAGGTCTCGCTTAACTAACCCCTGTCTTTTTTTGCATTTCCATCCAGGCTATTTTGGCTGTTGTGCGTCCACTTTGTACCTGTGCGCGTCCGGAACAACCTTGCATGTCTCAGCGCCCCATCACGCCCTTAGCTCTCTCCCTTCCCCTTGATTTCTCCGTTATGGATTTCGTCCCCCTGTGGATGTTCTTCCCGTCATAACATGCACTCTCTACCCCTGGTGCGCGTCCGGAACAATCTTGTCTCTCTCAGCATCCCATATCGCCCTTTGCTCTCTCTCTCTTCCCCTTGATTTCTCCGTTATGGATTTCATCCCTTGGGGGGCATTCTTCAGGTCATAACACCTACTCTCTACCCCTGTACCGGCCCCACACACCCTTCTGTTTCCAAAGTATGCCTACCAAATCTGTTTTATTTCACTGAAGCTCATATCTTTTGTGCCTCCTCTTGTCCTTCTCCTGACATTCATGATTCACTTTGCCTTTCTGTACCACTACTATTTGTTGCCTCGGTTAGTTCACCATCGACCTCCTTAGGTGTCTCAAAATGTACCGCTATATGTCCCGTTCATATAATTTTTTGTTTCTTTCCTTCTACTGTAAAGTTTTCAATAAGTTCTATTAAATATTTCTAAATCAATCCTACTATTTACATATCAGCGGTTGTTATCCGTACCACTAGTCTCAGGTACTAAATGCGCTATGCCCATGATCTGTTTGATACCAATAACTATCTCGATTGTTCTGTTTGGGCCTTTCACCGTCCCTAAAGTAACGGTAACAAGTCCCCTTATATCGCTGAGCTTTCCCGAGTTCCCAACATATAGTCTATCTACTAATACCAGTCTATCTACTAAACCTGTTCTTAGATCTCGAACTTTCATTATCGAAACCAAGCAGGCTGGATAACAGCCTTTTAGTACTCCATAAATACTTCTATTACCCAAATCTACCCATACCCAATCATTCCTGCTCTGCCCTGTTAACCTCCAACGCTAGGTTCTGGTCAACCGAAGAAGGTGCCAAGTGACCTCTCTCTCGTCCTGAAAGTTCTCTACCAGGACACTTAAAAGCTGACATATCTCAACTGGAAACTGTTTAACCGAATCCATATCATAATATTGGCTTACAGACGACTTCTGTCGATAATAATCGATTAAAAGGTCCGGAAAATTTCTCAAATTCTGGTAGAGATGGGAAATGGTTTCCACGGTTGGTGTGAAACCCATTACTTGTTTAGTTACTGAACCGACTTGCTGTTTGTGCTGTTTGTCACGTACTTCGTCTCGAATCGGACGGGATAGATCCGCTTGGATATTTATTTCATGAATTTTGAAGCTGTCAAGTCTAGAATATGATCGTAGTATTTGTTGGCTTGCATTATTTTTATTTGACCGCTGATAGCCCTCCTTGATTATTATTTTGTGACTTGTTTCACCCCACTCGGTAGAATACATTTGAATGTTCCCAAAGCGCCGTATATGGTCCCCAAAGTGACTCAACAGATGTATCTTAACAAAGTTAAAGTCTACATCCTCATTATATATATCTGCAACAATTCCATCTAAGTCGTGACGTTGCTCGTCCGCAATGCGACATCTTTTGGCAAATGTAGCCCCCAAAAGGCGGTGTTGATTAAGTACTTCACTATGCTCACCTCAAATTCTGGCTGTGACCTCTCTCACCTTTCTGGCAGTGGACTTATCCTTTCAGTACATCTTAGAAACGACTTTGTGATCATGAAAGGCCTTGAGGAACTGTTCGAGGTATTGAATCGTCTCATCGGTATGGCTTGTATATTGTGACATTAGAGTAAAGTCGACAATCGACTGGATACAGGTTAGAGCTTTGGTAAATATGGGACGTTCTGCGGCACTCGGACGACGTAGGGAGGCAGCAAAACATGATAGTATCACTTTAACCAGATTCTTCATCTCTTTTCTGGTCCACTGAGAGATCCGACTGTACTCTTTGTTCAGCGCAGAATAGCCAGGATAAACATCTAAACTCTTCTAGATAGCATCAAGGGCTTGTAGCCATTGGTATTTCTTTCGCAATCCGATAACCCATTTCATAAGGTGTATTTTGAATATTCCCAGGCACATGATATGGAGAATATCAGGTTTGGGCAGGTCGGATTGCTGAACGTTCG
>NESQ01000638.1:0-26860 GCA_003070745.1 Tuber borchii
TTACAATGTATCCAGAATTCTACCGTCTTGACGTGAATCACGGATCTTTTCAGACAGATTGCAAGATCATGTTGTTCTAATCTGCGAGTACTTTCTTGACTAGATCTTCGTGTTCCTTAAGATTTTTTGAGTAAATTAGTATATTGTCTAGATAAACTACTACTCCATGGTCTAGGAATTCTCTGAGGATTCATTCATCATAGCTTGAAAGGTGGCCGGTGGGTTGACTAGACTAAAACGGCATGACCTTGTATTCCTAATGGCCATATCGTGTCCGAAAAGCAGTGCTCCATTCGTCGCCTTTTCGAATTCGTATGAGGTGGTAGCCATCTTTGAGGTATAGCTTAGTGAAGATCTGGGCTCCGGCGACTCGTTCTCTTAGTTCTGTGATGAGCGGTAAGGGATATTTATTTAGGATGGTAAGCTTATTGAGCTGTCTGTAGTCGACACATAATCGTAACCTTCCGTCGGGTTTTGGGAACAACAGGATTTGCGCCCCAGCGGGAGACTTGCTGTGGACTATTTTTCCTTGTGCCAGCATTTTCGTTAGGTATTCGTCTAATTCCTTTAATTGCTATGCTGACATTGGATATACCAGTCCCCACGATGGTGTTGCTCCGTCTTTTAAGCCGATAGGATGATCGTAGGTTCGTCTGGGGGCCATCATCTCCGCTTTTCCCTCTTCAAATAACTCCTTGTATTGCCAATATGGTTTTGGTAGACTTTCGAGCTGTACTTCATCCTTGAATGGTGTCCCAATTCTTCCAACTACTCATGCTTCTTCGTCAAGTGCCACCGTCTCGTCCCATTCCAACATATCTGCTATTCTTTCATCTTCGACATGGGCGAGGCATTTAGGGCTATCAAAACTCCGTAGGCTTGGGGCTTGAATATTCGAGATGGGGTGTTCCTGATGCCACCATCCGAATGGTATAATCCTGTCATAGTTTCCTGCATCGGCTATTTCTCAGGAAACCTCAGTCGTGTGTCTGTTTTTTGCAATTTCTAATTTTATTGGATGAGAGAAATATTTTCCTCGTGAAGAGGAGATTTCGCCATTGAAGGCCGTGATTTGTAAAGGGTTATCCCTTACTTCGTATTGTATTTTGAGCATTCGTGCGCTGTTCTGGTTCAGTAAGAAGAGGTTTGATCCTGAGTCTAGCAGAACTCGTATTTTATGGCGTTGTTCCTTTAGATGTATAAAGGCATTGCCTTCAGGGCAATCATAATGTTTTGGGTTTGGCTTAACTCGCTTCGGGGCTGGGCCCCTATCTTCGATAAATCTTTTCATGATGGCTAAAGTGTCTTTTATTGGTAACTTGAGTGGTTTGTTACCGTGCCCGCATAGTTTCGGCTCTTGAAGCCTCCTCAGACAAACTTATGTAAGAGAAACTATGCTAAACTATCCTATGTACAAGCCTGTCGCCTCATCAAATATTTTTGAAAGTCTAAATAATGTTGCTAATATTGAGATTTGAACCCAAGACCTTCGGCTAACTGCCAAGTTAAAACCGATTAGTACGTCTCTAAGCAAGTGTTTTGCAACATAAACAAACCTGTTTTTTGGATCGGGCAGCGCACTACTAGCTGTCTTTACCTCCTGCCGAGGAGTTCCCATCCAAAGGGGTGGTTCGCTTCATTCTGGTACTTCTCTAGGATCTGTCGCCACTAGGGTGCGCTTCCCTGTATGGTGGTCTTACGTCCCATGTGTTTCCATACCAGCTTTGGCGAGGAATCCACCACACCTCCTCCTGTCCTCCAGCCCGAGCCCATTTGTCCTCATGTGACGGGAAGCGGTCCTGACAGACTTACACGCCAACTCTGAGTGTCCATTTGGGGTCGCCTGCCTCGGCGGACAAGACCACTCGATATGGTGTCTTGTTATGGTGCAACCCTTAGCACTTGTGAGATTGTTTCCTCATGGGCGGCCCTATTTGCTTTGTCTTTTTATCCTGTCTCCGGGAACTATTATTCAGGTCACATATGCCGGTGCCTGTCTACCCACTCGTTGACGGTATCCTTTAAGCGAAAGCCGTGCTTTTCCTTTCCAACGGTCTTTCTCCCTTAAGGATTGATACTATCTTAGATAGTCCCTTAGGATCCCCCTGGCTGATACTCGAATTCTTGCGGTTCGCTTGCTGGATATTGAGTAACTTCGTCTTTCTCAATGTTCTGTGGTTTTGACTAAGTACATTGACCTGCTTCTCGTAGTTTCTATTAACCCACCGGGCTCCAAGTCGGCACTCATACCCTTACGGAGTCTCGCCTTTTAGAGTGTCCCCTTCGAGTTCCATGTCAAGGACTTCTTCAGAGGTTTCGGTTCCGGAATTGATGGTCCGACTACCCACTTGCCGTCGCCAGTGGTGCCTAAGAGCTCTTATAGCTCATTGTTGTCATCGTTAAAGGTCCACGTCAGGGGCCTTTGACTCGCTTGTCGTGAGCTTTCTCCTTGGTTATCATCAACTACGATGGCTACCCGAGGTATATTTGGACGCGGTGGGTGATTGAATCATTGGGTCGATTTCTTCCTAGGTTGGGATTCCGAACGTCTGATCCTTACTGCGTTGACCTTGATTTCCATCTGACAGTAGTTCCATCCGTGGCTTGTCAGTGTACATCTTGTGCACTGGCCCGCAGCTTTCCGTTCGTCGATGGTAGTCTGTTCGATCCCCTTGTGAGCATCTGCCCATACCTTATGCATTATCTTTTGCCTAGGCGCCGCCTTCTCTTTCTTCTCTTTCCTCTTTGCCGCCTGCCCCTTCTGGTACTCTGCTTTTTCCTTAGCCGAGTATTGTTTCTTTGGTTTTTTGGTTGTCGCCTTGGTGGTGTCTTCCTCTCGCTTTCGTTTCCCACTCGAGGCCGATCCTGGACTGCTACGTTGTAAGCCCTGTCTTTCTTTGAAGTCTTCCTCGGCTCGGGTTGCTGTTCGATCAGGGTCCAACCATTCTGAGTCGAGGATATATTCTTGCATCGACAGTCGTCGGAGCGCTTCAGCTGGCAGGTCATCTTCGATGATCTTCCTCCACGCAACTCCGGACATTTTGACATGGATATTGAGGTTTTCCATTTCTAAAAGGTAATGGTTTATGTCTCCTTTGTATTTGACATTTTCCATGGATCGGAGGGATTTTTCTGCTTCGTGTGTGGGACCAAAGCGTCATTTGACTTGTTCGGCGAAAACTTCCCATAGGTGTAACATTCCAGGTTGGTGAGAGGTGGTGCAATAGGTGACGATCAATCCATATAGTAGGTGAGAACATTCTTAGGCCATTCCTACGTTGTATACGGACAACGTTGTTCTCATACTATGTCGATCATAAAGAAGGGATATAAAGAATATCATTCAAGATAGAAAATAGGAAAGTACTTAGATGACTGCGTGAGGAGCTAACTACAGGTCCCAATCCTCGCCTTTTATATCGGCGTCTCCTCACATACCTAACCCTGGTGACTCCTATGCATGAGTCACGCTCTCCTATGACTCTAAGCGAGTCATAGTGTGAAATCCATCAGCTGACCCCTATGAGTCAACTGCGCACTATATCAAACCAATCATCGCGCTCCTAACTAGTCATATGCCCAAAGGGGTCACATGCGCGAGACCCATGACTCATAACTATGAGTCATGTGCGAAATACATATCAAGTGACCACCCAGTGTGGTCACGTGCAATCATAATCATAAAACAATACTAACTATGGCTCACAAGTGTGAGTCATGTGAGGGGAAACCCAAACCTACTATTCATAACTGTGAATAGTGTGAAACCAATTCCTTCACTAGTCACCGTTTGTGACATTAGCTCCCTCCCTCACTAGGATCAGTCCCACGATCCTAAAACCTTCCTTCTCTTAATTCCTTGGCCTCAATCCCATGAGGCGACCACTTCCTCAGGCTTCGTAGCCTCGTCTCCGTTGGTATGCTTCTGCACTTCCCACTCTTTTCCCTTGACTGTAATGCCGATGAAATCGGCAAACTCTTTATCCTCTTCAATTGCCTTGGCCAGCTTGGCCACGTCCTCCGCCGCTCGTCGTACACGGGTTTGAAGCTCCAGCCTCTCGTATGCACGGCGTCGGTTCTCGATGTTTGCCCGGCGGGCATTCTCTTCCGCGATGACCACCCTCCTTTTCATCGCGCGATTTTCCTCCTTGAGGCGGCCCATCTCTTCGACCATCCTCACCATTTCTTCCTGTAGTTCGACCACGAACTGTCCCACCTCGTGGTGGGCCTTCGGCTCCTCCGCTGGCTTGCCCCAGCGCACTTTCTTGCCCTTGCGCTGGGGCTGTTGTCGCGTCGTTAGCTGGGGAAAGTATGCCCCCTGTTTGTCGCTAAGGTGCACAAGGCACCCGTCGTCGAAGCAGGCCGTCCAGCTCATGGCGGCATGTGGCGTCTCAGTCTTCTTGGTTGTGTTGCTTGCCTCTCCGTTCTGTTGTGTAGGATACTTCATGCTTGTTCGTGTGGTGGTAGTAGGTAGTGGTAGGTTTTTTGGAAAAGATAAAAGGCTTTGTTGATGAGGGTAGAAGGTAGGCTGTTCAGTATGTCGAAGCTTGCTGGTCCTCTTCCTCTGTCGTGCCGACTGGCTGCCTTTTATGCGAATCCGTCTTCCCCTATCTTCTTCATCTTTCTCCACTGTAATCATTTTCTTCTCGTCCTGTGCATATCGTATGTTTCTTTTATCTTGTCGAGTAGTTTGATTTCTCGTTCGTTCCTTATTATATGATCCTTCAGTTGCATAGGCTGTTTCTTATCCTGCCTCTAGTGTTGTAATTGGTTGATAGTTTCTTGTCTTCTGACTTCTTCTTGCATTGGCTAATGCTTATCATGCATTCCGTGTCGTAATCCTTCTGTCGCTTGTTGTCTTCTGACCTTTTCTTGCATTGGCTAATGCTTATCATGCATTCCGTGTCGTAATCCTTCGCTCGCTTGTTGTTTTCTGATCATTTCGTGCATCGGTTAATGCTTATCATGCATCCCGTGTCGTAATCCTTCGGTCGTTTGTTGTCTTCTAATCATTTCTTGTGTCTGCTATTCGGCGCAGATAAACCCTTTGGTTCCTCCTTGGTCGGTTGATCAGAGACAACGTTCCCTATGGCTACTAATGTCCAATAGGTACTTCCATCCAGTGAGATATTCTCACGGCGTGTTGTTTCTTTTCTTCCTTCCTTTTCTTCTCTTGTCGTCTAACTCTTTTCGTTCCTCATCCTGGTTCATCTGCTGTCCTGTGCAGAGAGGTTTCTTGTTGTTGTTTCGATAGGTGAGTACTCTTGACTCCTATCGTTCATGGCCGTCGTTCATCTGCTGTCCTGTGCAGAGAGGTTTCTTGTTGTTGTTTCGTGGTAGGTGTCCGACTTCCCTACGACTTCTAAGGTTCATAGGTACTTCCATCATTTGATTCGAGTCAATCGTGTGTCGTTCCTTTCCATGTCGTATATAGCTAACTGTACTTTACAGTTGCTTCCTTTGTTGCGAGACGAGTTGCTCATTTCTTCCCCCCCTCCGAGGCGAGTATTTCAGTAGCTCATTTCTTCCCCTCCTCCGAGGCGAGTATTTCAGTAGCTCATTTCTTCCCCCCCTCCGAGGCGAGTATTGTTTTCGCTCCCCTCCCCCTAGCCTTGGTCCCACAAGGCTATCATTTCAGAGAAAAAACAATTTTCCTAAATTTTGACTTCTCAAGTAGGGGTGAGACCTTTCCGTTTTAACTTGAAAGTAGATCTCTAGGGGTTCAATCGTTCTTTGCTCGTCTTTGCTTTATTCTCATGCGCTTGTCGATATCGTTCTCCTTGAATCTTGTTTGTTGATAAGTTCATTTGTACTTTATTTGTCTTCGCTTTTCTCTTTTTCGCTTGTCGATATCGTTCTCATTGAACCTCGCTGTTGATAGGTTCATTCGTACTTCATTCATCTTCGCTTCTCTCTCGTTTGCTTGTCGATATCGTTCTCATTAAACCTCGCTGTTGATAGGTTCATTCGTACTTCATTCGTCTTCCCTTCTCTCTCGTTCGCTTGTCGATATCGTTCTCATTAAACCTCGCTGTTGCTAGGTTCATTCGTACTTCATTCGTCTTCCCTTCTCTCTCGTTCGCTTGTCGATATCGTTCTCCTTGAACCTCGCTGTTGATAGGTTTATTCGTACTTCATTCGTCTTCGCTTCTCTCTCGTTCGCTTGTCGATATTGTTCTCATTAAACCTTGTAAGGGGTGTGCCTTTATTCCTCAGGCCCCCTGACCCCCTTACTAGCTCCTTTCTTCCCAGCTCTGGTGCCACAGAGCTACCCTCCGAGCCCCCCTCTTCCCCCCATAGGGTGTAGTATATTTAGAAACTTTTTTTTTCTGATTTTGGGGTCGGTTTCTGTCCTCTTGTCTGGCTGTTTCTGTTGTCCTTCTTGTATATCTGTCTTTTCGTACGTAGATAATTTGCCAGGTGTTGTCCTGTTTTTCTATTTTGACTCAATGTCCCAGTAAAGGGTTCCAGTCCTTGTCTTTTTTGTTGTCTGATCGTGCTGTTCGTCCGGTTTCCAGTTTCTTCATAGCCCCCCCCTACAGGGCTCTTTTCCTAGGACCCACGCCATAGGGTCCTCTCCCCCGCCCAGGTACTCGCCTTGAAAGGGTTTGTAATCCTGAGGGTTTCTCTGTCCATGTCCCTTTGGTGATCGTCAGGTATTGAAAAGGGAGACGCAGTCAAATGTAACATTCCAGGTTGGTGAGAGGTGGTGCAATAGGTGACGATCAATCAATATAGTAGGTGAGAACATTCTTAGGCCATTCCTACGTTGTATACGGACAACGTTGTTCTCATACTCTGTCGATCATAAAGAAGGGATATAAAGAATATCATTCAAGATAGTAAATAGGAACATACTTAGATGACTGCGTGAGGAGCTAACTACAGGTCCCAATCCTCGCCTTTTATATCGGCGTCTCCTCACATACCTAACCCTGGTGACTCCTATGCATGAGTCACGCTCTCCTATGACTCTAAGCGAGTCATAGTGTGAAATCCATCAGCTGACCCCTATGAGTCAACTGCGCACTATATCAAACCAATCATCGCGCTCCTAACTGGTCATATGCCCAAAGGGGTCACATGCGCGAGACCCATGACTCATAACTATGAGTCATGTGCGAAATACATATCAAGTGACCACCCAGTGTGGTCACGCGCAATCATAATCATAAAACAATACTAACTATGGCTCGCAAGTGTGAGTCATGTGAGAGGAAACCCAAACCTACTATTCATAACCGTGAATAGTGTGAAACCAATTCCTTCACTAGTCACCATTTGTGACAATAGGTCATAACCTTCCTGCTTGGTAGCTCCAAGCTCTCCAGTCATTCCCTTTCGGTAGGCGATGGTGAAAAGTGGGACTTGTTTCCCTTCCATCTTGCCAAGAGCGTAGGTGATTCGATCTGACTCTTTTTTCCATTGCCATTTATTTCGTTTGAAGTAATCTCGACAGGCGATTAACCAAAGTTCGATGTTTTGGTGGTCGTCTTGTTTGTAGACAAAGGGGATTTGGGCTGGTCGACTTGATGTCTTACCTATTGCCCGGCCCATTATTTAGGCGAGCTTTCTGATAGCATTCTCATCGACATCATCTGAGTCTTCATCGTCTTCTGACTCATTACTATCGTCGGACGGGGGATCTCTGTCTCCACAGCCTCCGGCGGCCGGTCCCCCTTCTCTGCCGTCTCCACCCTGTTGGTCTCCTCCTCCTGCTGGGCCTCCAGCCACTCCTTGGTCTCTTGGTGGTTGCCGTCCACCGTTTCCACCTCCTGCTTCCGCTGTCATGTCATGTGTAGGGTCTGACTCCTTCTTCTTCCCTTTGACCTGTCTCAATAAACCCTGGAGCATCTCCTGCATTTCAGCTAGCTGGGTAGCTTGTCTATTTCACGCTTGTGTTTCCTGTTCGAGCTGTCGATCTAGGTTGCCGAGTTCTTGTCGGTGCTGAGCTTTTGCCTCTTCCAGAGCTCTATCTAGCATCTGATCTCGGGTAAACGAAGCTGAGCCTTCGCCTGCAATAGCGCTTGCTAACTGAGAGCTGACATTCCGGTGGCGGGTTTGTCTTGCGTCTTGTGCTGTCAACCTTTCATTTAAGGCTTGCTGGGAACTTGTAGCTTGGCCCTTAACTAATTCTATGAGGCCGTCTATTTTGTTGAATTCTGCCTCGACGAATCGTCTCCCCTGACCTAGTTGTTGTCTAACTTTCCAAAGCTCCTGGGCCGCCCCTTGGGCCTCGGGGGTGAGCACATTAAAGGCTAGATGCTGGGCATCTATGCTCTGGGCTAAGTGTGGAATGAAAACATTTAGGAGCTCGCTTAGTCGAACTAAGAGGATTTCTCCTTCTGCGGAGGGGGCAGGATTGTAGGTTGATCTGAGAAGGCCGGGTTTGGACCTTTGTCTTGCCATGAACCCTGAGCCGCTACCCGGATTCTCAGAGGGTTGTCTGCAGTGATGGGGCTTATCGGTCATGTCTGTCACCGATGGGGCGTCGGTTGAAGCCAACTCGTCATCGCCTATGTCCATAGGTTCTTCCGCACCTTGTCTTGGGTTAAGACTGGACATTTTATAAAGCGAAGAAAGGGTTTGCTTATCTTTCTAGCTTATACCACCGTCTTCTGGTTATAGCGGTCAGTGTCTCGTCTCACTCTACTTCGTAATCTTCTTTTGTTGGCTGCTCCCACACAAAGTCGTATCCTTCCAAGTATTGATAGAGGGTTTTTAGTTGTTCAGTGGTAACTAGGTTTCGTGGATTGGTCCACGGCTGATATGTCTCGAAATAGTGTTCGGTGCTTGCTTCAGACTGCAAGACCTGTGTGATGGAGGGTATAGGGATTTCTGGATGGGGTTCGATAATTGAGTTAAGAGATATCTCAATTTGATTTTGTCTTTGATCTTCCGAGGTTGAAGATTGTTGGGCGGACAGAGCTGAGCAGCAGACAGTAGTCTGACTCATTCGTCTCGGTAACGTAGAGAATAACAATATACTGTTATGGGGGTAGCGTAATGGATAGGGATTTATTACCCTATGGCCCGAATCGCTGATGTGTGATTGGAGAGTATCGTCTAGGGAGACGAATGTGTTTCAAGAGAAAAGTAATAGTGCGATAAGAGATTTAAAGTTGTAACGTGTATATAGTTAAGGACTCTTCTCCGTTGCTTGTTGTTTGTATAAGCAGCGAAGACACCTCGATATTTATATTCCGCGTCTGGGTGTTCGCAGGCTACATAACCTTTTCATATAACTAAGTACCTCTTACTCCTTTCACCAACTTCAACAGAGGTGCGAACCCTTTCTGACCCTGAAAACCACTGCACCCATATGCGACTTGTAGACATGTGAGAACTTTTATTCTACAATGGTGTGGACACCTCTTGTAGTGTTCTTACGATCTTTTATCTGAAGCGAATCAAGTTACGAATAATCACCCACGTTTGTCAACGCAGAGAGACTATCCGCTGAACCGAAGATGGCCAGTCTTCTTTTGTTAGCTCCGTCGGAAACCAGACTGTATTTGCGTCTTATGGTTTGGTCTACCGGCATTATACGACTCCTGACTTTGCATCGAACCAATGGTTACGATTATAGTTATCGGCCTTATGCTAACCGGTCCTTTAGGGGTTCCCCGACCCCTTTCCTGGGTATAGACCATCCTTCTAGTACTGGGCGACTTTCAAGACTGAAGTGTCTAACTTTCATGCAGATTTCGTCCTGTTACTTAATGACCACTCTTCGATCCCATATCTTCGAGGGTTTGTAACTTTATGCGACGTCGTCCGATTCGGATGCTTCTACTTGCCTAAGGTAGCGGTTTTTTTTACTTTTTTTTTTATTTCCCATTTATATTTGTTTGCTAAGCCGGTGGCTCTCTTGGTACAAAGTCGCTCCAGCTCATCACCGATGTAGACAAAAAACCACCAACTACAGTCCATCCCCCATCCCCCTCGCTAAAACCATCTGACCCTGCCCGACCAACCTAAACTACTTTGAATAGAGGTAGAAAGCGAAAGCCCGGTACTACTGGTAAAAACTACGAGAGAAACAAAGGCCTGAAAACCTTGAACCAAAAACCTCCACAGACGTCAACCCCAAAGAAAAGCCCCAAAGCGACAGTGAGAAACCTATGAACCAAACAGAGAACACTTCAAGCCCGTCTAGAAATCCCCACCCATTGACAAGAAGGGCGGATGAACCAACCCACTGGAGCATACACAAGGGCCGTAAATGACCGGGGCAGATAGCCCAGCCGGAGAGTCGAGGCGAGGACGAGAGTGAGATCCATATAACTAAGCCAGCTCGGCGGAGACGTGTGGCACTAGGAGCACGACCCGGTGGTCACCGGAACCCGGACCAGAAGCGTTGGATAGCCTTGCCCCCTGAGGGGAAGGGCCAGAGGCGGAAGGCTGAAATCCCCTAGGAACAAGACAAAGTCAAGACCATCATAAGGGCACAGAGCCAGGAGAAAAAAGCAGTAGGGTGCCAGCCAAAGATCGTAGTGTAGCTGTAACCGAGCAACGGGACGAAAACCGGGCGGCGAGGAAGGAGGGGTAGACCCAACACCGAGAAGTACGAAGCAAAGGACGACCAAGGGATCACAGTTTTTTGACAATTCGACCGTACCGGCTGTAGCGCTCAGGAGATAGTGCAATACCAGAGAGCAGAGCCACCAGGGCCACTAGTTCACCGATAACCCGAAGCTGCGCTATGCTTAAGACGAGGGGAAGGGGTTGCCGACCGTGCAAATGCTAAGCGAGGGCAGCAAAACAAGTGCGGAGAAAGAGGGGGAAGAGCATGAAACCTCATAGACGAAGGCACCCAAATACCTAAGCCATCAGAAGGGAATCAGAGGGAGGAAGGAGGTGGTGGAGCATCACCCTCCTAGGCAACAAAGGCCATCAGAAGAGGAGAGAGGGACACCAAAACCCACGATGATTTCTCATGGTGTTGAGATTTCAATCGCCGGAGGTGTAGCGGAGATGGTTCGTGTTGCCTAAGGTAGCGGAAGACTTCCTCTAATATATCTTGCGAACAGGAACAGGTCGGACGGACGGCCGCGACGTATTCCGTGTTGCAAGATTGGTCATCTTGACTGTGGGTTTAGCTGAGGGGACATAACTCCCGCGGTGTCCAGTGTTGACCTAGTTGTCCAACGTTGGGGCCGGAGGGGGGTGAGTTCTCTTTTTCCAAAGGAGATTTTTGCGCAAGGTAGGGTAACTTGTGCCCAATAATGTACCGGGGAGCTCTGTGCCTTCCAGTCCTCCTGGCTGATACTTGAAATCTCGCGGTTCGCTTGCTGGATATCAAATAACTTCTGCTTTCTCAATTTTTTCTGGTTTTGACTAAGTACCTTGACCTTGTTCTCGTAGTTTCTATTAACACACCGGGCTATAAATTGGCACTTATACCCTTTACGGAGGCATGCTTTTTAGAGTGTCCCCTTCGAGTTCCATCTCAAGGACTTCTTCAGAAATTTCAGTTCCAGAATTGATCGTCCGACTACCAACTTGCCGTCGCCAGTGGTGCCCGAGAGCTCTCATAGCTCGTCGTCGTCATCGTTAAAGGTCCACATCAGGGGCCTTTGACTCCTCTGTCGCGAGCTTTCTCCTTGGCTATCATCAGCCACAGCGGCTACCCGAGGTCTGTTAAGACCTGCGGGGTGGTTGAATCTTGGTGGCGATTTCATTTTAGATTGGGGTTCCGAATGCTTGACTCTTACTGTGTTGACCTTGATTTCCTTCTGACAGTATTTCCAACCGTGGTTTTTCAGTCTACATCTTGTGCATTGGCCCTCAGTTTTCCGTTCATGGATGGTAGATTGTTCGATCCCCTTATGAGCTTCGGCCCACACCCTATGCATAATTATTTGCCTAGGTGCCACCTTCTCCTTCTTCTCTTTCCTCTTTGCTGCTTGCCCCTTCTGATACTCTGCTTTTTCCTTATCCGAGTGTTGTCTGTTTCTTATTTTCGTCGTTACCTTTGAGGTGTCTTCGTCTCGCTTTGGTTTTCCACTTGAGCTCGATTCCAAGTTGCTACCTTTTAGTCCTTGTCTTTCTTTAAAATCTTCCTCGGCTCGTGTTGCTGTTCGAACATCTTCTAACCACTCTAAGTGGAGGATCTATTCTTGCATTGACAATCGTCGGAGTGCTTCGGCTGGGAGGTGATCCTCAATAATATTCCTTCACGCAACTCTGGATATTTTGACATGGATATTGAGGTTTTCCATTTCTAAAAGTACTGGATTATGTCACCCATTTATTTGACGTTTTCCATGGATCAGAGGGATTTTTTGGCTTCATGAGTGGGACCAAATTGTCGCTTGACTTGTTCTGCGAAAACTTCCCATAGGTCATAACCTTCTTGCTTGGTAGCTCCAAGCTCTCTAGTCATTCCTTTTCGGTAGGCGATAGTCAAAGGTGCAACTTGTTTCCCTTCCATTTTGCTAAGGGCGTTGCTGATTCGGTCTTACACTTTTTTCCATTCCCACATGTTTCATCTGAAGTAGTCTTGACAGGCGATTAGCCAAAGTTCCACATTCTGGCTGTCCTCATGTTTGCAAACAAAAGGGTCTTGAGCTGGTCGACTTGATGTTTTTCCTAATGCCCTGCCCATTATTCTAGGGTGCTTTCGGATAGCATTCTCGTCGACATCGTCTCAGTCTTCACAGTCTTCCGACTCATCACTAGTGTCTGAGGGGGGACCTCCACCTCCACCACTTTCGGTGGCGGGTCCTCCTTCTTGCCCTTCTCGGCCATCTCCAACCTGTTGGTCTCCTCCTTCTCTGCCTGCCGGGCTTCCAGATACTCCTTGATCTCTCAGTGGCTGCCGTCCTCCATTTCCACATCCTGCCGCCGCCGTCGTGTCAGGCGTAGCCTCTGACTCCTTCTGTTTCCCTTTGACCTGTCTCAACAAGGTTTGGAGCTTCTCTTGCATTTCAGCTAGCTGGCTAGCTTGTTGTCCTCGTGCTCGTCTTTCTTCTTTGAGCTGTCGATCCAGATTCCCGAGTTCTTGTCGGTGCTGAGCCATTGCTTCTCTCAGAGCTCTGTCTAGCATCTGGTCTTGAGTAAACGAAGCTGAGCCTTCCCGTGCAATTGCACTTGCTAACTGAGAACTGACGTTTTTTTGGCTGGTTTCTCTTTCATCCTGTGCTGTCAACCTTTCGTTTAAGCCTTATTGGGCACTTATGGCCTGGCCCTTAACTAGTCCTATAAGGCTGTCAATTTTGGTGAATTTGGCCTCGACAACTCGTTTTCCCTGAGCTAGTAGTTGTCGAACCTTCCAAAGCTCCTGGGCCGCATGTTGCGCTTCTGGGGTGAGGATATTGAAGGCTAGATGCTGGGCATCTATGCTGTGGGCTAAGTGTGGAATGAAAATATTCAGGAGCTTGCTTACTTGGATTAAGCGGACTTCTCCTTCTGCGGTGGGGAGAGGATTTTGGGCCGATTCGAGAAGGCCTGGCTTGGCCCTTTGTCTAGCCATGAATCCGGAAGCGCTTCCTGGATCCTCGGAGGGCTCTCTGGAATGTTGCGGTTTATCGGTGGTATCCATCACGGAAGGGGCGTCGGTCGCGGCTAACTCATCATCGCCTATGTCCATAGGTTCGTCTCCTCCTTCTCTTGGGTTAAGACCGGACATGATGTGAGATGCAGAAGGGGTCTGCTTATCTTTCCAGATTATATAACCGTCTTCTGATTTTTGCGTTCAGAGTCTCGTCCCACTTGACTTCGTAATCTTCTTTTGTGGGCTGTTCCCACACAAAGTCGTATCCTTCCAAGTATTGGTAGAGGGTTTTTGTGTGATCGGTTGTGATTGTCTTTCGTGGATCGGTCCACAACTGATATGTCTCAAAATAGGGTTCGGTGCTTGCTTCAGACCGCAAGACTTGTGTGATGGAGGGTATAGGGATTTCTGGATGGGGTTTGATCATTGAGTTGAGAGATATCTCAATTATGTTTTGTCGTTGATCTTCTGAGGTAGAAGATTCGGGAGAGGATAGAGCTGACTCGTAGAGGGTAGCTTGACTCATTTGTCTCGGTAACATAGAAAATGACAATATACTGATATGGGGGTAGCGTAATGGAAGAATGTAATTATCCTTTTGCCCGAATCGCTTAAATAAGTGGTTGGAGAGTATCATCTAGGGAGACAAATGTTTGATAGAAGTAATCGTGCGATAAAAGTTTTAGTAGTAACGTGTATATATTGTTAAGGTCTCTTTTCTGTTGCTTCTTGTTATTTATAAGCTGCGAAGACACCTCGATATTTATATTCTGCGTCTGGGTGTTCGCGGACTACATAATCTTTCCATATCACTAAGTATCTCTAACTCTTTTCACTGACTTCCATAGAAGTGCGAACCCGTCCTGACGCTGATAATCTCTGCACCAATACGCGACTTGTAGACACGTAAAAACATTTATTCTACCATGGTGTGGACACCCCTCGTAGTGTTCGTACGATCTTTAATCCGACGCGAATTAAGTTACCAATAATCACCCACATTTGCTAACGCAGAGAGACTACCCACTGGACCGAAGATGTCCAATCTTCTTTTGTCAGCTCCGTCAGAAATCAGACTGCGTATCCAGCTTCTGATTTCGTCTACCTGCATTATACGACTCTTGACTATGAATCGAACCAATAGTTATGATTATACTTATCGGTCTTGTGCTAACAGGTCCTTTGGGGGTTCCCTGACCCCCTTCCTGGGTATAGACTATTCTTCTAGCACTGGGCGACTTTCCAGACTGAAGGGTCTAACTTTCAGGCAGCATTTGTCCCGTTACTTAACGGCCACTTTTTGATCCACTCTCTTTGAGGGCTTGTAACTTTATGCGACGTTGTCCGATTCGGATGCTTCCACCTGCATTAGATAAAGGGAGACACCCTCTCTATATCCTGCGAACAGGAACCGGTCAGACGGACAGCCGCAACGTATTTGATGTTACAAGATGGGTCATCTTCACTATTGGTGTTCGTGAGGGGACACTACTCCCACGGCGACCAGTGTTGGCCTAGCGGTCTAACGTCGGGGCTGGACATCAGCAAAAAAACAGCCTGCCCCCTCTGCCTCATGTCGTTAAGTTTTACGTTTTGGCACATTGTGAGTCTTATGATCATGATATTAACAATCCCATTAGTTTGACTAAAGAAGATGATATTAATTCTGTTTTCTGCACAATATGAGCAATTTTTATTAAGAACTCACAGACCTTTTACATACCGAAGTTGAGAAATTTGAGTTCATAACATACAACTTTGTCATGTAAAATGTCTATGAGATATTGATAAAAATAGTTCATATTTTGCTAAAATTAAGATTTGTATCTGATCATTAGGGGACACAATCGGAATCATCATGATTAACCGGGGTCACTCGTGATTAGCCAAAACGTAAAACTCAATGACATGGCTCACCGTAGAGTACAAAAGACAGATCTTTTTTTTTGCTGATAGAGGGGGGTGAGTTGTCTTTTTCCATAGGAGATTTTTGCGCAAGGTAGGGTAACTTGTCCCTGGTAATGTACCGGGGAGCTCTGTGCCTAACACCAATAAGGCTAAAGCCAAAGCGAAACGAAAGAATTCCCCTCCTGCTTCTTCTGCTAACAAAGTCACGGCTGCCCCTCAGGACGCCTCCCCAAAGTGTTCTGCCCACCTCCCCAGTGCTGCAAGAATGTTCTTCGCCCCCCGCGCAACTCACTGTCCCCATCCCCAGGAATCCTCCATCTGGGTGTGTTTCCCCAATATCGCTGCCTCCGTCCTGCGGGAAGCTGGGTCTGAACTTCCAAAATCATTCAGAGTCTCGGTTAGCCCGAAAGGAGCCGTTTCACTAACGGTTGCTGGCCCCCTCGTCCCCGCCTCCTGCTACGCTCCTTTTTTTGATGGCTTTACGGCAAGACTCAACTAATCCTTTCCGGTCAACAACAACCCTTGGGAACACCTCCGATATGCCCCCACCGATGTCCAGTCTGCCATTCATGCCCTGCCCATGGACGCCCACCCTGACACGGATGAGCAACTTCACCCTCTACTGCTTACTAGCGTTGATAACGCCAAGAACCTTACCATAACTTGCTCCCGTTTCCTCAACGCTCACCATGAAGCTAGAACTAATGGCAAGAAACCCTTTTCCGTCGTTGTCCATGTTCCAGCGGACTTGGCATGGTGCATGACCAACCTTCACCGAATCCTCCTCTTTGGTGACAACTGTGAAGTCAAAAGGGCCTACTCCTCAAATGCTCAAAGCCAATGTTTCAACTGTTGGAAGTTCAGGCACCTCAAACCTCTTTGCAAAGAATCAACTGTTTGCCAGCTCTGTGGAGGCCCTCATTCCAAGGCCGACCACCGCTGCTCCAACCCCACCTGCCCTAAAGAAGGTAATCTTCGCCCCGTCCTCGCCTGCTGTGTAGCCTACCTGGCCAGATGCCCCAACTGCCACGGCCCCCACTCCGCCAGGGACTGAGACTGCCCCGAGCGTCCCCCTGGTCCAGTCGCTCCCGTGGGTCCCCCTGTCGACTCTGAAGCCATGGACACCTCCGAGACAGCCCTCCCCGCTCCCCCTCAGGATCCAGTACCAAATACTCCCCAACCTCGACCCATCCTGTCTGCAACTGACCCCCTAGTCACTCCAAGACCAATGCCTTCTTTTTCGTCCTACCACCCTTCCTCAAGGTCCGGCCGTCCACTCCCCGATATGGACCCCAGCTCCTCCCCAGCTCCTAGAGACACGTCAGCCTCGTGCCGGTAGATATCTAACACCTCTTCCGAAACCTGGAGGGGGCCGGCCCCCCTCCTCTCGCTTCATCTGGTTCAACACAAGTGCTTAGGGAGCTGGAATGTGTTTCTTTCATTGTTTAATTCTTTGTCCGAGTGCCCCAACTACCTGGCCATCATGGCCCTTCAAGATCCCCCCTTCTGGACGGGTCGTCTTCCTGCTTTTCATGGTTTTGAAAGTTATTTTCCTTCCTTTGCGGCCACCAAGCCCAAAGTTTCTTTTTATGTTTGTTTGGCTTTTCAGAAAGAAGTCTCGGTCCTGCCCACCTCTATGGGGAGGTCGGATGTGTTTGCACTTGATGTGTTTGCAAGTGACTTGTTTGGCGGGGGCTTTCCTTCCTTTCGTATATTGAATTTGTACAATCTTCCGGGCAAAAAGCGTGGTGAGGTTTCAGTGCCGCCCCTAGTAGCTTTTCCCTCTTCTGCGCTTCCTCTCCTTGTTGTTGGAGACTTTAATATTCATCACCCCCTTGCGGACCACTCTCGACGCCACTCCGCGGAGGAGTTGGCTTTGTCATTTCATTTCTTTCAGAGGGCCTCCGAACTGGGTTTTTCTCTTTTGAACAACCCGGACATCTATACGAGGTTTCCCCTCGGAGGCACTGGCAGGCCCTCTGTTATCGACTTTGCATTTTCCTCCTCATTGCTGCATCCCTTTGTTCGTGGTTGGGACACTTCTTTGCCCTCCTCTGGCTCAGATCATGTTCCCATTTCTATTCACCTTCAGCACCCAAAGCTGCATCCTCCCCCCCTGGCTCCCAATTGGCTTATGACTGATTGGGCGTCTCTGTCCCCTCTTTTAGCTGACCTGACTCTCCCTCCCCCTCCAATGAACCCCCCCCTCATCGGCCTCGAGGCTTGGTTCGACTGTGCTCTCTGTTCAGTGACCTCACTCTTGATCAGTCATACTCCGCTCTCTTGCCCCTCCACCAGATCCAAACCTTGCTGGTCCCCACTCCTTTCCCTCCTCCGACGCGAGTACCACTGTGCATCCCGCAAAGCCAGGGCCTCCCTCTCCCCTCTGGACAGGGCAGCAGCCAAGCTCTCCAAAAATGGGTACTTTAAAGCTATTAAGGTAGCCAAAAGCGCTCATTGGAGGTCCCTACTGGCAGATACCATCCCCCGCTCTATTTGGACAGTCAAGAAGTTTTCCCTATGCCGTCCTGTTTCTCATTTCCCGACCTTTCCTGACGCTGTTACTCCAATGGACATCAATGATTGACTTTTGGCCCACTTTTTCCCAGGCCGGCCTGCTCCTTCTCTGCCTGCCAGATTAGCCGTCTTTGACGATGCCCCGATCCTCACTGCTGAAGAAGTCGCTTCGGCCCTTTCGAAATGTTCCCCTTCCTCAGCTCCTGGTCCTGACACCATTCCTTACTCTGTGTGGAAAGTGCTCCACAGAGCCTGCCCTCACATTTTGACCTCCCTATTGGCCCCGCTTCTAATATACGGCCATCACCCCTCCTCCCTCAAGCGTGCCCATGGTGTAGTCCTGGATAAGCCTGGTAAGGCCTCCTATGACTCCCCGGCCTCTTTTCGCATCATTGTCCTACTGGAGACCGTCTCAAAGATCCTTGAAAGGATTGTCGACTCCCGCCTCTCCGCAGTTGCCCGCTTTCAAGGGCTCCTGTCCCCCAACCAATGTGGCTCGCTCCCAACCCTCTCCTCTTTCGAAGCCTGCACTGCATTGGTTGATTCCGTACGCACATTGCAGAGATCCCGCAGAAAGGTTTCTTCCATTTTCCTCGACATCAAGGGTGGCTTTGATAATATCGACCCCTCTATCCTCTGCTCCCTTCTTCGCAGGAAGATGGTCAATCGCTATTTGATTTCTTGGGTTTTTTCCTTTTTGACAGACAGAAGGTGTTGTTTGTTGTTTCAAGGTTCTGCTAAGGTTTTTTCTTCTGTTACAGTTGGTACCCCTCAAGGGTCCATTATTTCTCCCTTGTTGTTTGTTATTTATGTTTCTTGTTTACATGTGGCTGTCCCTAGAGGGATTATTTTGTCCTATGTTGATGATTTTTCTGTAACCGTTGCTTCTTCTTCTTATCGTACCAATGTTAGACTGCTTCAAAGGACCTTCGGTGTTTTGAAGGCAAAGGCCATGCCAGTCGAGGTCGGCTTTTCCATCGCCAAAACGGAGCTCATTCACTGTGGCACCCCACATCAAAGGGACCAGCCAAGTGATCCGAGTCCCCCCCCTATCGCCCTCGATGGCCAGGTCTTCTTCCCCGCCACCCAGCTTCGCTGGTGTTATGGGGGTAGGGTAATGGAGGAATTTTGTTACGCAAAGCCCCTAATCACTTATAGGTGTTTGGAGATAATCGTCTAGGGAGAGGAATGATTTTTAAGATAAAATAATCGTGCGATAAAAGTTTGAAGTTATAACTTGTATATATTGTTAAGGTCTCTTCTCTGTTGCTTGTTGTCTGTATAAGCTGCGAAGACACCTCGATATTTATATTCCGCGTCTGGGTGTTCGCGGGCTACATAATCTTTCTATATAACTAAGTATCTCTTACTCTTCTTTCCGACTTCAATAGAAGTGCGAACCCTTTCTGACCCTGAAAAACTCTGCACCCATACGCGACTTGTAGACACGTAAGAACTTTTATTCTACGATGGTGTGGACACCACTCGTGGTGTTCGTACGATCTTTTATCCGAAGCGAATCAAGTTACGAATAATCACCCACGTTTGCTAACGTAGAGAGACTATCCGCTGAACTGAAGATGGCCAGTCTTCTTTTGTTAGCTCCGTTGGAAACCAGACTGCATTTGCGTCTTATGGTTTCGTCTACCGGCATTATATGACTCTTGACTATGCATCGAACCAATGGTTACGATTATAGTTATCGGCCTTATGCTACCCGGTCCTTTAGGGATTCCCCGACCCCCTTCCTGGGTATAGACTATCCTTCTAGTACTGAGCGACCCTCCAGACTGAAGTGTCTAACTTTCACGCAGATTTCGTCCCTTTAGTTAATGCCGACTCTTCGATCCCATGTCTTCGAGGGTTTGTAACTTTATGCAACGTCGTCCGATTCGGATGCTTCCACTTGCATAAGGTAGCGGTTTTTTCTTTCTTCTTTTTTTTCTTTTTTCTTTTTTTTTATATCATGTATTCATTGTTAAGGTACAAAAACTCGCATGCAGCGCTAGCTATGATGTAAAGAAAACCTTAATCCCAAAAAACAATAACAAAGTAAAAACCTCAACCGATCATCTCCAAACTGTGTCAAATACTCGACACGATACCAACATATGCAATTCAACAGCAAGAGAAATCAAACCCACAAGAGCTCAACACGAAAAAACCTAAAGTAAAAGTAAACTCAAAATAAAACCAAACTTTAAATGAAGTAGAACGCAAGGGAGATGACTCGAAAAAGCCCTAGCAGCCGGGGAAGAAGGAAATACCATAGAAACCGGGGATGACATCTCATAGGTAGCCATGGTGGGAGGAAAGTTGGTGCACGTCTCATTGATGAAGGAGGCGAGCCCTAGAAGAAGTTGGGCGGGGGACCAAAGTGGGGAGTCAGCCCCGACGGAGAGCACACCTTGGAGGTGGTGGGCTCTAGGTACATCTTTAGCTCTGCAGCGGAGGACTGCGTGGCTGAAGGTCTCGTTCTCCTCCCCGCAGAGGGGGCAGAGGGGTGAGAGATCATGTTGGGACCAGGTGGGGTGGGCGGCCAGATAGCTCTTCTGGGCCCGCATTTGATGAATTCGACCAGCCATGAACTTGCCTAGGCCCATGAACGGGTGTGGAGTCGTAGTAAGGGGAAAAGAGTAATAAGCCGGTGGCAGGGCAGTAGCCTTCCACGAGTCCAACATCATGGCTCAGGCCCTGTGCTGGAGCGTGGAATATGAGGCCTTTATGAGGGGTTCCGGGGGGAGGGATGGGAGATCCGGCAGCAGAGCCGAGCCCAGCAGGGGGAGAGGAGAGGTACCCTCAATGAGGGGGAGGACGAGGTGAGCGAGGGCCTCCACTGGGAGGTGCATTCTGACTGGTGGTTTTCGTTCGGGGGTGGACCAGAGGAGGCGCCTGACATTGGGGTCAAGGCCCACACAGAGAGCCCTTAGGTTCTCTGCGCAGTGGTCGGGAAGGGCCGAGGGAAAGGAAGAGTGGAGGTCGGCATCCGCTGGGTTGATAGTGGGAGGGGAGCAACAGAGGCGAAGGGCCGCCATACAGCGTTTTTGCACGAGAAGTCCCGAGAGGGGGGGGAGAGCAGCCTCCGTGGCAAGGATGGTTATAGGTGTGGCTCTGAAACAGTTCGTGACCCATCTCTGGACATGATGCCAGTGAATGTTCATCCTGTGGAGTAGCCCTTTGGTTGGGACAAAGAGGTCGGCCCCATACGAGAGGATAGGGACAATTAGTGAGTATGCCAGTTTGTGACAAAGGTGTGGGGAGACCCCGGAACCTAAGCCCGACATTCTCCTAACGGCCATGAAGGCAGCTTAGGAAAGGGCGAGGCGACAAGAGAAATGGGCGGTGATTGAGACGTTGGGAAGAAACCAGTTGCCCAGCCAGCGGAGCTGAGCGGCGGGGAAGAAAACCTGGCCGTCCAAGGCGATAGGAGGGGGTTTTGGATCACTCGGGAGATCCCTCTGGTGGGGGGTGCGCAAATAAATAAGTTCCGTCTTAGGGATGGAAAAGCCAACCTTGACTGCTGTGGCTTTGGCCTTCATCACACCAAAGGTCCTCTGAAGCAGACTAACATTGGTGCGGTAGGAAGAAGAAGCAACAGTAATGGAAAAATCATCAACATAGGACAAAATAACCACTCTGGGAACTGCCACATGCAAACAGGAAACATAAATAACAAACAACAAAGGAGAAATAGGGGACCCTTGAGGAGTACCAACAGTAATAGAAGAAAAAATCTGAGGGGAGCCCTGAAACAACAAACAACACCTCCAGTCGGTTAGAAAGGAAAAAACCCAAGAAATTAAATAACGATTCACCATCTTCCTAGGAAGAAGGGAGCAGAGGATAGAGGCATCAACATTGTCGAAACTACCTTTAATATCCAAAAACAGGGAAGAAACTTTCCTACGGGACCTCTGCAGCGTGCGGACGGAGTCAACCATCGCGGTGCAGGCATCGAAGGAGGAGAGGGTTGGGTTGCATAAGGTAGCGGTTTTTTCTTTTTTCTTTTTATTTTTATTTTTTTTTATATCATGTATTCATTGTTAAGGTACAAGAACTCGCATGCAGCGCTAGCTATGGCGTAAAGAAAACCTTAATCCCAAAAACCAATAACAAAGTAAACTCTCGAACCAAACTTCCCCAAACTGTGTCAAGTACTCGACAGGATACCATCATAAGGAATTCAACAGCAAGTAAAATCAAACCAATACAGGCTCAACAAGAAAAATCATAAAACGTAAATAAACATAATAAACCAAGCGGATCTACCTTAAATGGCACGTAGAGGAGATGAAAAGAAAAGCCCTCTGACTCCAGGGGGTGAGGGAAAAACCATTGAAACGGGGGAAGACATCTCGTAGGTAGCTATACTGGATGGAAAGTTGGTGCACGTCTCATTTATGAATGAGGCGAGGCCTAGGAGGAGTTGGGCGGAGGACCAAAGTGGGGAGTCAGCCTCTACCGAGAGCACACCTTGGAGGTAGCGGGCCCTAGGGATGGCTTTGGCTTCGCAGCGGAGGACGCGTGGCTGAAAATCTCA
The DNA here is from genome assembly GCA_003070745.1 of Tuber borchii. Taxonomy (NCBI): domain Eukaryota; kingdom Fungi; phylum Ascomycota; class Pezizomycetes; order Pezizales; family Tuberaceae; genus Tuber; species Tuber borchii. The sequence continues at coordinate 22,464 of NESQ01000638.1, forward strand.
TTCTCTTCTCCACATAGGGGACAGAGAGGGGAGAGATCAGGTTGGGACCAGGTGGGGTGGGCGGCAAGATAACTCTTCTGGGCCCGCATTTGATGAATTCGACAAGCCATGAACTTGCCTAGGCCCATGAACGGGTGCGGAGTCGTGGTGAGAGGAAAAGAATAATAAGCCGGCGGGGGGGCAGTGGCCTTCCACGAGTCTAACCTCATGACACGGGCCCTGCGTTGGAGAGTGGAGTTAGAAGCCCGCATGAGGGGCTCTGGGGGGAGGGCCGGGAGGTCCGGCAATAAGGCCGAGCCCAGGAGGGGGAGAGGCGAGGGGTCTTTCCTGAGGGGAAGGACGAGGTGAGCGAGAGCGTCAACTGGCAGGTGGGTTCTGACTGCGGGTTTTCGCTCGGGGGTGGACCAGAGAAGGGGCCTAACGTTCGGGTCGAGGCCTACACATAGAGCCCTTAGGTTCTCCGAGTAGCGGTCAGGAAGGGCTGAGGGAAAGGACGAGTGGAGGCGTGCAGCCGCCGGGGTGATAGTGGGAGGGGAGCAGCAGAGGCGAAGGGCCGCCATGCGGCGTTTGTGAGCGAGAAGAACCGCGAGGGGGGGAGGGAGGCCTCCGTAGCTAGGATGGTGGTGGGAGTCGCCCTGAAGCAATTTGTGACCCATCTCTGGACGTGATGCCAATGGATGTCCATTTTGTGAAGGAGTCCTTTGGTTGGGACAAAGAGGTCTGCCCCGGACGAAAGGATAGGAAAGATAAGTGAGTATGCCAATTTGTGGCAGAGGTGAGGAGAGACCCCGGAACCTGAGCCGGACATTCTCCTAACGGCCGCGAAGGCGGCTTGAGAAAGGGCCAGGCGGCGGGAGAAGTGGGCCGTGGTCGAAATATTGGGGAGAAACCAGTAGCCCAGCCAACGGAGCTGAGTGTCCGGGAAGAAAACCTGGCCGTCCAGGGCGATAGGAGGGGGTTTATGGTCACTCAGGTGGTCCTTCTGATGAGGGGTACGCCAGTGTATAAGTTCCGTCTTAGGAATGGAAAAGCCGACCTTGACTGCTATGGCTTTGGCCTTCATAACACCAAAGGTCCTCTGAAGTAGCCTAACATTGGTACGGTAAGAAGAAGAAGCAACACTAATAGAAAAATCATCAACATAGGACAAAATAACCCCTCTGGGGACTGTCACATGTAAACAAGAAACATAAATAACAAACAACAAAGGGGAGATAGGGGACCCTTGAGGGGTGCCCACGGTAACGGAAGAAAAAATCTTGGGAGAGCCCTGAAACAATAAACAACACCTTCTGTCAGTTAAAAAGGAAAATACCCAAGAAATTAGGTAACGATTGACCATCTTCCTGCGGAGAAGGGAGCAAAGGATGGAGGCATTGACGTTGTCAAAGCCGCCTTTGATGTCCAAAAAGAGGGAGGAAGCTTTTCTGCGGGACCTTTGCAATGTGCGGACGGAGTCAACCATTGCAGTGCAGGCGTCGAAGGAGGAGAGGGTTGGGAGGGAGCCACACTGGTTGGGGGACAGGAGCCCCTGGAAGCGGGCGACAGCAGAGAGGCGAGAGGCGACGATTCTCTCGAGGATCTTAGAGACGGTGTCTAGGAGAAAAATAATACGGAAAGAAGCTGGCGAGTCATAGGAGACCTTCCCAGGCTTATCGAGGACTACGCCATGTGCTCGTTTGAGGGAGGCAGGTGTTCGGCACAGGGCTCCCCGGTACATTATTGGGGGCAAGTTACCCTACCTTGCGCAAAAATCTCCTTTGGAAAAATACAAGTCACCCCCCTCCGGCCCCGATGTTGGACCGCAAGGAAAACACTGGTCGCCGCGGGAGTTGTGTCCCCTCACCTAACCCCACATTCAAGATGACCCATCTTGTAACACCGAATACGTCGCGGCTGTCCTTCCGACCGGTTCCTGTTCGCAGGATATATGAGAGATGGTCTTCCTCTACCATATGCAACACGCTCCGCGCCCTCTATTTTCCTGACCATAGGTTTTACAACACCACAGTTTCTAGTGCACGATCCCCACCCTCACCCATTTTTTCACCTAAAGCTGGGCTTCGCCCCTCCTTCCAACTCGTCATGGACCCTCTCGGTCCCCCCATCTCACTCTTCCAGCCCCAAGCTGGGCCTTCTTCTGTTACTCCTTCTACCTCTGAGATCTCCCCTGAAGCCCGTTTCCTGGCCTCACTCTTCTCACGTACTCGTTCACTTATCAGCTTCACCCCCAAGCAGCTCCCCTCCTTGACCCCACAGGAATGCGATAACCTCTCTGTTGGCGAGAGCGCTCTCCTCCCCCTAGTGTGTGCCTCCTTGCACGGGGTTAATTCACTCGGCTCCCTGTTGGAGGAGCTCCGCTCCACAATCCACGACCTGCAGTCTCAGGTCGCTAACTCCTCCCCCAATGAGCAACTCCGTGAAGTCCGGGACGCCATCCAGGACCTATCACACAGGATGGTCGCCCCCCCTCCTGGTGGTGCCCCCCAAAGAGGGGGTCGCCCCCCCCCCCAGCTCCGTCTGTTACTCACCCTGGCCCCTCTGGTCCATCCTCTTCTCTCCCCCCCCCCAAGCCTGCCCCTCCTCCTCCTCATGCGCCCCCTCAGGCAAAGTCTTACCCCCAGGTCATTCATGGTGGTACCTCTGAGTTCAATGCTGCGGTCAGAGCCAATAAGGCCAAATCCAAAGCAAAAGGTAAGAATTCCCCCTCTGGCACCTCTACTAATAAAGTCGCGGTCGCCGCGCAGGACGCCTCCCCAAAGGGTCCCGCCCCACTCCCCAGGGCTGCCAGAAGGTTTTTTGCCCCTCGCTCGACCCACTGCCCCCACCCTCAGGAATCCTCTAGCCGCATCCGCTTTCCAGACATCGCAGCCTCCGTTTTATGGGAAGCTGGTTCTGATCTCCCAAAGTCTTTCAGACTCTCGGTTAGCCCAAAAGGCGCCGTTTCACTCACTGTGGCTGATCCCTTGGTTCCCGCTTCTTGCTATGCCCCTTTCTTTGACGCCTTCGCTGCAAGGCTCAATCAGTCCTTCCGGGTTAACAACAACCCCTGGGAGCATTTCCGTTATGCCCCCACCGACGTCCAATTTGCCATCCACAGCCTACCCATGGATGCCCACCCAGACACTGATGAGGAACTTCACCCTCTATTGCGCACTGGCGTTGACAACGCCAAAAACCTTATTATCACCCGCTCCGGTTTCCTCAATGCCGACCGTGAAGCCAGAACTAACGGAAAGAAAGCCTTCTCCGTCGTCGTTGTTAGGCACAGGGCTCTCCAGTACATTATTAGGGGCAAGTTACCCTACCTTGCGCAAATAGCTCCTTTGGAAAAAGGCAACTCACCCCCCTCCGGCCCCGACGTTGGCCGGCTAGGTCAACACTGGTCGCCGCGGGAGTTGTGTCCCCTCACCAAAACCCACAGTCAAGATGACCTACCTTGCAACACCGAATACGTCGCGGCCGTCCGTCCGACCGGTTCCTGTTCGCAGGATATATGAGAGGTGGTCTTCCTCTACCATATGCAAGTGGAAGCACCCGAATCGGACGACGTCGCATAAAGTTACAAACCCTCGAAGATAGTGGATCGAAGAGTGGTCGTTAAGTAACGGGACGAAAACTGCGTGAAAGTTAGACACTTCAGTCTGGAAAGTCGCCCAGTACTAGAAGGATAGTCTATACCCAGGAAGGGGGTTGGGGAACCCCCAAAGGACCTGTCAGCATAAGACCGATAACTATGTTCGTAACCATTGGATCGATTTATAGTCAAGAGTCGTATAATGCCGGTAGACGAAACCGCAAGACGCATATGCAGTCTGGTTTCCGACGGAGCTGACACCAGAAGATTGGCCATCTTCGGTTCAGCGGGTAGTCTCTCTACGTTGACAAACGTGGGTGATTATTCGTAACTTGATTCGCTTCGGATAAAAGATCGTACGAACACTACGATAGGTGTCCACACCATCGTAGAATAAAAGTTCTCACGTGTCTACAAGTCGCGTATGGGTGCAGAGGTTTTCAGGGTCAGATGGGGTTCGCACTTCGATTGAAGTCGGTGAAAAGAGTAAGAGGTACTTAGTCATATAGAAAGATTATGTAGCCCGCGAACACCCAGACGCGGAATATAAATATCGAGGTGTCTTCGCAGCTTATACAAAACAACAATCAACGGAGAAGAGACCTTAACAATATATACACGTTACTACTTTAAATTTCTTATCGCACGATTACTTTTATCCCAAACACATTCGTCTCCCTTGACGATATTCTCCAAAACACTTATTTAGCGATTAGGGCCATAGCGTAATCACACTCTTCCATTACGCTACCCCCATAACAGTATATTGTTATTCTCTACGTTACCGAGACGAATGAGTCAGACTACCCTCTACTACTCA